>JADRCD010225604.1:0-23548 GCA_019843815.1 Montemys delectorum | reverse complement strand
GAGAGAGAGAGAGAGAGAGAGAGAGAGAGACAGAGAGAGAGAGAGAGCGAAAGGAGGGGGAGGGGGAGGGAGACGGAGACAGAGACAGAGACAGGGAGAGACAGAGATAGAGAAGGGGGAGATAATGTTGGCTTTTGAAACTTCAGCATCAACACCCAATGACAGACCTCCTCTAACAAAGACACACCTCCTAATACTTTCTAAACAGTTCCACCAGCTGGTTCCCAGTCATTCAATTATATGAGCCTATGGTAGCTATCCTTATTCAGACCACTACCACTACCACTACCACCATTACCACCACTCCCCACACATGTAACTAAACTAAATGTTATCTGTAGCAACAGCAGAGATCAACAGTAGCACTAGACATCCTATTGTACCAGATCTCTCAAGGAGGTATTATCCAGGATGTATGAGAAATTCAATAAGTAGGGGAAATCTAATTTAAAATTTGGCAAATGCACTGAGTTGCTAAATTTTAAGGGAGGGCACACAAGAGTGAAGGGATATAGAAAAAGCCTCCACTTCGAAATAATCAGGAAAGTTAGAGGAAACCTCAGTGAGAGATGCTTCACCCCAACAGGGACAAACATAACCAAACCAGAGATGGTATATATTATAGGGTATTAGTGCTCAGCCTATGGGTCAAAACCCCTTTAGAGTCATATGCTAGATACTCTGCATATCAGATATTTGCATTATAATTCATAACAGTATGAAAATTACAGTTATAAAGTAGCAACAAAATAATATCATGTTTGGGAGTTATGACAACATGACGAACTGTATTAAGCGGTCACAGCATTAGGAAGGCTGAGAACCACTGCTCTAGAGGAAAAGGAAAAATGGAAGCTTTGTGCCCCACTGATGAGCGAAAGGGAAGCCTAACACACCATTAGTGTCATTAGTGGGCATGCTCATTAGTGCAGCCATAAGAAAGACAGCAAATGTCACCTCAAAGAACCTAAAAGGAAAACCATTGTCTAACCCTACAACTGCCACACTGGGTGCCTGCACCCTTGGAGGGAAGCCTGCCAATGGGAGAGAGAAAGAGACTCTCCTGTGCTTATTGTGGCAGCCATAAAGCATCCAAGAGATAGAAACAACCTGTGTTTACCTGATGAGTGAACATACAAAGAACTTGGGACAAATATACAGTGGACTCTAAATGCAGACATAATAATGAAAGGTCATTTTGTTAAATGAAACAAGCCAGACAGAAAGATTGATATGATATGTGCTCACTCATTCCAGTTCAGAGCAGATAGAGATTACTACAGGCTAAGGAGCCTGCAGGGAAGGACACAGTCAGGCTGATAGGAATTAAATTACTGTTAGAGAGAGGGATGAACTTTGATATTCTACCACAGAATAGGAGCACTATACACATAACAATGATGTGATAAATGTGCACATAGCTGGCCAAAAACCTACAAGAAAAAAATTTAATGCTTTTACCAAAAATCTGATCCCTGAGAACAGAGCAGGTAATTCGATTATAGTATCATAATACACACAAGATATATAATATAATTTTAATGTTTCAATCTAAAACAAATGAAGTAATTAATTATGTTTATAAATATATCACTAATGATCGCTACTTGAATACATGGGTTTTGTCACATAGGTAACTCTCAGTCTAACAAAGTCTTCAGACCCAGCAACAGAGAGGAAAGTGTGCACGGTTTCTCCTTTTTCTAAAAAGAATGATGTAAGAGCATCCTGAGAGGAGGGGAGGAATGGCAAGGTGAGAGGAGAGTATTATCAGCTAGGGTCTGTTATCTGTCTGGTTCCACTGCAATATAGCTGAGGTAATTCTCTTAATAAAGCAAAAGCAGGTCTCCTCCAGTTCACATTTGAATAGAAGAGAAATCCTCAATAACCCACGTGGGGTTTCAGCACAGACACCCACAGTTATTCTGTCCACTATTCAGATTCCATTTGTAGCATAATTAAAGGTATGTTTTATGCACTCTCTGCTTCCTTTTCCTCCTCTCTGTGAAGAAAGATAAGAAATATTGAAAAATCCACTTGAGTAAAAGGAGAAAACAAAACAAAATCCTTACTAGTGTGGCTTCCTTTGCTAATTCTTTCTTGTTTGGTTGGGTTTTTTTTTTTGTTTTTTGGTTTTTTTTTTTTTGTTTGTTTGTTTGTTTGTTTTTTGTTTTGCCATCCCGGAAATGTTTATTACTCCCTCAGAGCCCTCAGAGGGTGTGTGACATTGATCTGATGATATTTAAAAATTGGGGGAAAATGAAAAAAATTAAAAGTTTTCACAGTAATAGCAGAAATCTGTCAATATGACCTCATATTCAAGATATCAGTTAAATACTAAAATGTTGGATGCTGCTTTCCCCCAGAACAAGCAAATAAAATTTGGTGAAGCAGAGAAAGAAATTTGTGTCTGCATTGGTGATTGGTGCTAAGCGTTTATTTATAACATAGATTTCCTTTTGGCATTGCATCAATAAACTGTGATAAAACAGGATATTGCCTAATTTGGAACTTTTAAATTTATTTACCTGCAAACCTCCTCTGAATGATACAGGGATGTGATTTCATTTTCTCACTTGCAAGAAATTTATGAAAGCCTTTAAAAGATTCAGTAAATTGTGCATTGCAAACAAGCAAATTACTGTTTAAAGGCATGAATGCCCCATTATAGACCATTACACAGTGATTTGCAACATACTAAGTATTCTGCACACATTTGTATGAATTCCCTCTTATTAGCTTTAGTGAGGGCCCAAAAGGTAAACTTATATTGGGATTTTCTGGCTCTGAAGGTTTTTTTTTTTTAACATGTCTAAAAGCTCTAACATTTTCTTGTTCCCAGAAACAAGCTTTTAAAAGTCAGGATGCTAGGGGAAGATGGGAAAGGGAAAATGTACATGTAAATAAAGAAAATACCTAATTAAAAAAAAAAAGTCAGGATGCCTTTGAGAAGTAGGTTTTTCTTAGCAAAATGTGATCATTGTGAGTAGGTATTGGCCTTTGAGTAAATAAGAATATTTCCCTTTGTCTTTTATTAAATAGCAGTGTCCAGCTCTCCTCCTGTAAGCACACAAAGGGTCTTAAGGAGTTGACTTACCTAGGAGAACTTCATACTAGAGGACAGCAGAGCTAAAGCTTGTTGACACTTCAGGGGCAGGGGAGGGGGCATGTTGTACCAGGAATAGATGTCATACAATTCTGGCAACATGTCAGACCACATAGTAAGAAGGGTTCGGATCCAGACAAGGACAGATCAATGATAGGCAGGACCCAACATCACCATGAGCAATCTTCCATCCTAGCATCAGCCTGGGATACTTAGGGATTCCCACTGTAACCCATCAGCCCAACAATGCAACCAAATGTAACCCAGCCCCACCTCTGGAAGCTTTGCCTGACTACAGAAGATGGCCAATTCACACTCAATATCCTCTACTAATAGAAGTTCTCACTAGAATTGCCTTCATAGATTCCAGGAAGTTTCCATGTCACTAGGTTTCCACACCATCCTCATGATTCCAAAAGAAACCCAAATCCAGCCTTATCTCCCTGCAGTCTGATTTTTTAAAATGCCTCTCAAATGCTAGCAACCAAGGTGCTGAGACAGGATTGAAACCTGACTTCTCTGTTGCCACAGCAATCAGGTTTCTAGCATCAATTCACCTGCCCCAAATAAACTTCTGGCTTCAACACAGGGGAGTATTATTAGACAGATCTGCAAAATTTGCAGGGAGATAGATTTCCTTTGAAATGTTGAACTTTCTGGAACATTTTAATCTGATTTAGAGTAAATGTCATATCAATGTTGCCTCTCTTTTCTCTGTTTAATATACCTTTCCTAGAAGCATACATATAGCCACACTGATCACTGAAAGACTAAATGTGGTACTCACAGGAATGAGGGCAGAATGCCAATGATTAGGATACTGACAGCTGGCAAGGAACGATGCCCACTATGGGCCAGTCTCTGAGCATGTGACATAATTAGCTTATGCCCTAGAAGATCCCTATGAGACAGGGCCTCTTAGACTCAATTATCTTTGGAGGATTTGGAGGTGGGAGGTAAGGGTCACATAGTTCATGGTGACAGTGCCAGAATTGGAGCTAAGGCTTTTACTGAGCAGAGTACACATTGGTGAATCTCATGATAAAAATATGAGCTGCATTTAGACTAGAAATGCCACCCGCTTTCATGTTTGCCTGAATGATGCAGCCTGTGTTTTATGATGTTACGGCAGCTCCGGATGAAGCACTAGGCTGTCTCCAACTTCTGGGCAGGGGGCAGGTCTTACCAAGGCTATATGGAAGAGGTCTACAGCTGACGGGTGCTATGGCTCCCATGAGCTACAAGGGCATTCTAGTATCCCAACACCTCCTGCAGCCCCAATGCATTCATTTCTCAAATCCTTCCCTCTTCCTGGTGCTTTGTGCTGAGAGCAGGAGAAATGAAAGAAGAGGGCTGGGGCAATGACTTAGGTGGGCATCAGAATTCCAATTCTGAGCCCATGTAAAAAGGTGGTCATGGTGGTCCATTCCTGTAATTTCAATGTTGGAGAGGTAGAGATAGGCGCATCCCTGGGGCTTGCTTACCAGTCAAGCTGGCAAAATGGTGAGCTCTAGTTGAATGCGAAACTAAGTGCGAAACAAAGTCTCAAAATATGATGCAGACAGGTGTTTAGGAAAATACCAGCAACAACATTTGACCTCCGTATACATACGTGCTTGCACACGCACTCTCATGAACGATGCAAAGATTCTGGATGGAAGCATTCCCTTCAGGCAGCCCATAAGACTTGGGAGGTAAACAAAGTGTCACATGCCAGGGACAGTAAACGCTTGCAAGATTCTCAAAAGTTGGGAAGGAAGCCTAATTGTAGAGAGATGGCTAGGCATGTTGAAGTGACTGGCAAGCTACACAGGGCTTTTTATTTTTTATTTATTTAATTTTTGAGTCTCACTAGGGTCAGGATGGGGTTTTCAGTGATGCACTATTCTTACGAGCCATCCCTGCTCCTGTAAGGAACACCTTAAACGTATCTCCTGTTAGTGACCAAGATCAACCTTACTGGTTCACCAAGTGGGACTTTGGTAAAATCATTACTTTAGTCTGTCATGAATTCCCTTTGTGGAGTGAATATACACTCTTCCACCAGCAAATGTACCACAAAAATTAAAAGAACAAGGGAATTATGGCATATTTACTTTTTACCCCGTTTGCTTCAAGAAGTTACCAGGCAATTACTCCTAGGAAAGAGCTCCAATTAGGCAGGACCCCAAGACGGAGAAAGTGTAGATGCTAAAAAGACAGAAGAGATTTCTCTCATCATCCATGGAGAGTCTTGAAACTTGAGGTCAGAGTTAACCACACACCACAGAGAAGACCTTAGGACTACTGAGAAACATCTGGAAAAGTGAATCATCAAGTAAAATACCAAGTTTTTACTCATTCTGAGTAAATGAATAATAAGAAATGTCTGAGAAAATAAACTGTATGATCAAAGAGAAATCTTAGAAAAAAAAAGCTATAGTTTGCTAAAATAGTACAGGTCATTTTCTAGGTGATAACTCCACTATGCTCATATCTCTGTTTATTCAACTCATATTTATAATCCTCGACACATTTCTTAAACCTCAAGCTCCTCACAGGTGGGTAAAGGAAAATAGTTCCCCGCTAATTCGCAGAAGCCTCAGTTCTCCAGTGTTGGCTCTTAACAATCAATCCGTACTTCTATCCAGGAAACTTTTAAAATTAGGATGCTAATAGTCCACCAAAAGCATCATAGCCTCATCAGCAGCCAACACTGTCTCTTACTTTGTCTAATAGAAATTCTCTTATTCTCCTCTCTGTGTTCACACTGGCACTACAGTATACACATCCGAGGTGAGTCTATGGGAATTTAATAACAAATGGATTGGGCAAGAGATATATTAGACAAGAAATTAATAAGTCACTTAACTGGGCTGTTCAATGACTAAAAATAAAGTAGGAGCTTAAATTAACTCAAGGGCAATAAAAGGCCAGGAAGGAAGCAGGCATGAATGATCCTTTAGACATTATCAGTGGACATGGGTTTGCATACAGACAAAAAGAGGTGAATCAGACATTACACACAAAAAGAAAAAAATTAATAGGAATCCTATCACATCAGGACAGTGACAGAAAAAGTCACCCCAATCAGTATTTTCAAAGAAATCAGAAAAAATTAATATTTTTCCTTGGTATGTATTTTATTGCTCTTTATTAGTTGGTTATAAGCAGTCCAGGGACTTACTCATTCCTAATATTCAGGATTTATGTCTTTATAATAAGAAGCAACTGACTCTTAGATGGGATAATTATGTATAGTTATTTGTATACATGTGTCTGTATGTGCATATGCACATGAATGCTGGGAATCTAGCTTAACTCTTGCAAGAGCAACCATTGAGAGTTCTGTCAGCTGCCAATAAGTAACTGATTTTATGGGTTATCTGTTGTATATGTACACAGGCATTAAATATATTTAAAAAAAAAACTTTGTCAGGGCTGGGCAGTGGTGGTGCATGCCTTTAATCCAAGCATTTGGGAGGTAAAAGCAGGCAGATTTCAGAGTTCGAGGCTAGCCTGGTCTACAGAGTGAGTTCCAGGAAAGTCAGGGCTACACAGAGAAACTCTGCCTTGAAAAACAAAAACAAAAACAAAATAAAAAAAGAACTGTGTCAGAATCATTTGTATAAACATGAACACTAAACTTCATACTTTTGATTATATCTGATTTTGTACTTCAAGATGCGAAAGGTAGATTTCTTTAAACACTCCACAGTGATAATAGTCCTTTTTCACTTGCTTTATTACAACATTCTATATGTTCTTCCAAAGTTTTAGATAAAAGAGCCTACTTCATTTTTACCACATACATTGTTTATTATAAATGAGGGTTATAATATATGCCATTATGAATAATTTTAAAAGAAATTGTTGAGTTCATATATAACCACACATTATGATTCACCTATGGTATATTGAAATTTTTCAACAAACACATCCTATTCCAATTGAAATTCTAATATAATCTTTGCTCATAATTTGTAAGTTCATGGCTTTTGGCATGCAGATTATCATGTCTTATGACTTATCCCATCCCTATACCTGGATCAGGAGGTCACTGTGTCAATCAAGGACTTATTCTCTGATTGTTAGCTCATGGCTTGCACTGGATTTATAGAAACCAAGCATGACTTGAAAAGCCCCAAATATATCTTGCTAGAGACAATGGAAATATACTCTCAGTTCAACTGTTCCTAATATGTGTCCTCCAAAGGTCTCTTATAGGGGAGCCTGTGATGAATGAGAAACCACCCTAGAAAATAAAAATGGTCTTAAGCATTTCTAAATATTTTATTTTATAATGTACAATAATATATGACCAAGGGAACACATATCTAGAGCAAACGTAGAGACAATAGGCCTCCGGAAGAGTCAGAAGCAAAGCCTCAGTGTTACCCACTGAAATCAGACAGCAGTTGATGCTCTAAACCCAGAGCCAAAGCTCTGAAGAAGACAGTTGCTTTCTCTAATGCAATCGTCAACATATTTTGATATGTGTATATTAAAATAAATTTCAAAAACTATTTAAAATATTAAAATGTAATTTTTTTCTTTCAGACATCCTAAAATTACATCAACATTGTCGTTTGTTCCTTTTTATCAAAATTCATAGAAATGATTTAAACAATATTCTTGGAGGTTCCAGTCTTAACCAAATTTATTGTGCTGAAAAATTTTAATGAGAATAAATTCATTATTAATAGCTATAAAAAAGAAATCTGATGGGGTTGGGGAAGGGGAGGTTAGTAATAAAGGATACATTCATACTTAGTGTGCACAAAACTCAAGCTTTGACCTTCAGTTCAAACCAACCAACCCAAGAGAAAGTGAGTGTTTAATAAATTGATTCTGACTGTAGACTCTGTCTTATAGCCTAAGATGCCAATACCCAGAGGCTGTAACATAAGAGGTCATCATATCTCATCTAGGAAAGCATCTTGAAAGAGGAGATCCAGTCATTTTTCTTTTACATTAGTGAAATAGAAGCTTGGTTTATACTGAAATGAACCTTGCTTTGAAACTATCCTAAATGGTGTGTTGTATTAAGTCTACAAGTATCTTAAGACCCAATTTAGCCCATTTTCTGAATTATAAGATCTAAGGAACCCACACATGTTGCACCTTACACTTAGAGTAAAATAAAAATAGATTTGTCTTTCCACTTTTTACTCTCCCTATCTGTCATGCAGCCATGTCTTCCCAAATAAAAACATCTCCTTCATTAACTCTCCATTCCAACCCTTTGATGTTATCCATGATGTAAGGTTGAACCCTAACAACACTGTAAAGTACTTGGAGACAATGAGAGAAATCAGGATGCTGCCTATGGTGACAACTTTGATGGCAGAACCTGTCTTCGATGAAGTTATTACATTACACTTAGCCAGTACAATGCATGATGACATTTATTTCATGTGAAAGAAAAATGGCATGGATACTTGGACGTATCTGAGTCCCCACATCTTTGGGAGAGATTTAGAAGAGTTAATATTATTGTACTCTCATTTTTAGCCATACACATGCAACAATATATAACTCAGCAGCAGCCAAACCATTGTAGAAATTGAAGGTATCCAAGAGTCTGCTGAAACATAAATTGGAAAGAGAGTTAGGGCTCAATGTAAAATGAAGCAAAGAAAAACATGCTGTTAGATGCTGTTGGGAGGCAGCCAACCATGGAAGTCGTGTCCATCCCAGGAACTCATAGAGAAACACTGAATTGAAGAAACAGTTACTGCTCACATTCTCTGAAGTACAGTCCATCCTGAATTACTGCAAACAGCCTCGGGATGTGCACTAAGGAACTGGGTTTAGAAGAAACCAGAATAGTAAAACCAGGATAATATACCTCTTAGTGTAAGGTGCTATGTGTGTGGGTTCATTGGATCTTATAATGCAGAAAATAGGCTAAAATGGGTCTTAAGATACCCGCAGTCTTAGCACAGCATGCTATTCAGTATGCTTTCAAAGCAATAGCCAGACATGTCCTGTTTGGATCCAAATAAGTATAAGAATGTCTGAACAGAAAATGCTTATACACTTAAAACTATTAAGGCTTCAGTCAGTAGAGTTTGTATCCAAATATGAACAGTGGTAGAAGAGAACAGCATGAGCATAAAAGAGAAGTAGAGAGCCCAAGACCCTCCTCAGATCTGCTTCCCAGCAATTCCTAAGTGATTAATGTGCATTCTATATTTGCAAAGTACGTTCCTAAGCCTCCAACAGCACCATCATAAATATAAGCTCAACATGTTAACCCATCACACTTATTCATTTCTGTAATTTAAACAAGTATCTCTCTCTCTGCCTCTCTCTATCTCTCTCTGTCTCTGTCTTGTCTCTCTCTCACACACACCAAGTTCTATTCAATGAGGAAACACAAGAGCATCTACAGAAAAGAGTTTGTTTCTTTATTATCCTCAATTTTATGTCTAATATTGACATCTTGTGGCAGTGCTGTTTCCATACTGGAAAGCAAGTATTATTATTTTTAATATACATTATTAAAATGGAATGGTCTTTAGTATAGATTACCCAACTCAGTCTTATTAAATATATAATTGTGAGAGTGACACACAGTGAAGAAAGTAAACAAGTGGGCAGCGCATTAGATTCCTGTTAGATACAAAACTACCTGCACTGCAGACCCTTCTTTACAAGAATATTTGGCCCAGCATAGGCCAAGCTTAACTTTACCTCAGTCCTTTGTTAATTCATAAAATGAGAGAATCTATCAGAACTGCCAGAATGAATCTGCAGACAAAACATCAGTGAAACTGGCAAGGAGCCCTGCCCTCCAGAGATGCAACAGAAAGGCCTACATTATCAGTTTTCACCTACATCTCTGTCTTTTGAGTCCTAAAACTGCCATCAAAGTGTGTCACTTAGCTTTCATTGCACTAATAAATTGCAATACCGCTACTGGATTCCAAGGCAGTATATGGTAATCTCTCTGTGGTGCCACTACTCTGAGGTGTGCCCTTGTTGGAGGAACTAGGTCACTGTGGGGGCTGGCTTTGAGGTCCTATGCTCAAGCTCCACTATGTGTAGAAGAGACCCTCCTCCTGACTGCCTGTGGAAGACAGTCTCTTCCTGGTTTCCTACAGATCAAGATGTAGAACTCTCTGCATCTGCAGCATCATGTCTTCCTGGATATTGCTATGCTTCCCACCATGATAAAGGACTGAACCTCTAAAACTATAAGTCAGCCCCAATTAAATGTTCTCATCAATAAGAATTGTTTTGGACGTGGCGTCTCTTTCCAGCAATGGTATCCCTACTAAGACGCTATCTAAAAAGAAATAAGTCACAGAAAATGACTAAAGTTGCCACAGAGGTAATTATATTCTTACAGAAAGGACACATGCATGGGCAACCTGGAAGAAAAATTTCAGAAGAGGAAATCACTCTTTTAAGTTTACTTCTGTCACAGCACTGAATGCTGAACACATAACGTGCAAATCCAACAAGTCAACAAGAATGGGTGAGATAGCAAATTTTATCATAAAATCTAAACTGGAAATCCTCAAAACAAGACTCTTTCCAAGAATGTTCATGATAATTACCTGACCCGCAAGATGGACAGGCACATTAGGAACCCACCATCCTCTCACCCTTATCTGCCCTTGCCAAGATCAGCTCAGTCCTGGTCACAAGCCAAGATGGGTTTGGCTGCTCACTGGGTTGTATCACTGAAAAACCACTTGCTATTATTCTGACTTTATCAAGTCTAGGTGATATTCTCACTTACATGTCTAGTTAATATTAATTGATGCTTCACTTGGAAATAAATACTCTTTTGATAGATAAATTAAAAATTCTTTACACTCTAAAATTTCAGCCAAATCTTCAAAATGGATGTGGATAAAGTGTGTTTGGGAGCCTTGAACTTGCAGGACACTCTCGTCCTTATGTCACAGAATAAGAGTAGTGTTTGCCACTTTCTTTTCCCTTTTGTTTTATTCCCCACCTCCAGTTTGTTCAGCCCCTCCCCCTTAAAAGTCACTAGACTCACATCACCCTCTGTTTTCTCACCCCACAACCACCTCTAGGTTGTTCTCTCCTGTTCCCCTGACAACTTGGGATATTTTGTCTCATTTTTTTTTGTTTACTCTACTCAGGTTCTGAGTGTCTAGATATCTTTTGTGTTCCTCCTCATGTCTATGATAAAGGACTAAAATAGCTATGTGTAAGCCAGAGCACACTCTCTCTTTCCACACCCATAGTGTGATTTCAGCATATCTATGATAAAGTATTAAAATGGCTACGTGTAAGCCAGAGTGCTCTCTCTCTCTCTCTCTCCATGCCCATAGAGTGATTTCAGTGCCAGACCTTGGAGCCTGGGTCTACCAAGTCAGCTTTGCTCTGATTAGGATGCTTTTAGTCATGATTCAGAGAGACATCTGTGTCCAGTGACACCTATAATCCCTCAGGCAGAGAATGTGCTCAATGAAGCCAGCTTCCTGGGTTCCTTTTTCCTAACCATCTCAGACTAGGCCAAGTGTTGGGTATGAATGGCTGCAGCAGCAATTGCCTCTCCTTGTGTACATAGACTAGGAATAGGTGCCTGACCACAAGACTTCAATGCCCTCCCTCTGTGTTACACCCTCTTCTATGTTTGTAACAGGCCATTTGTATGGATTCATATCTCACTCCCAGTTCAGCCTTTCAAATGCCTTTGCTCCATAGGCTTTGATTTGCATCTAACTTCAGTGGCCTTGTGTCCTATTCTGTCATATTTCATAGTACAAACATGTTGTTTGTAGACCCCTTCTCATGCTCTTTATAACTATGGATAAGCTAAGCCATGGCCCCAACATATCCTTGGATGGTTGAGTGCATAAAAAAGTGGAAAACATACACCATAGAATACCACTCTAATATAAAACATGGGATTTTTATCATCTGCTACAACATGGGGAGAACAGAAAATCATTGTCCTGTGTGGAATAAGCCAGAAAGAGAAAGATAAGACACTATCACACTCACATGGAATGAAAGTTTATCTAAGAGGAGAAGAGAACAGATAGCTACCAGAGACAGGCTGGGGGAGTGTAGCATGAGAGTGGGGAGAGAGAACAAAGCACAGAGAAGAAATCAACACTGCATTCGATTGACTAGCCCAGTGAATATAACTCATAAAAATTCATTACACAATTCACTATAGTTGAAAGGGAAGGTTTTGTGGAATGGTGGCTTGCAGATTTATATATTCTACACTTCACATGTGTGTTGCAATACTACACTGTATACCAAAAATATAAAGAACTGTCAGTTTAAATTTTAATTTTTGTGCAAGGAATTATATTTCCCTTTCAGGGCCTCATTTGAGGTGTTTAAGACTGTAGGTACTCTTCCTATTTACACTAGGAGCTTTATGGCTTTACTGTAAGTAAATCAATGGCATGCATAGATTTAGTTAATGGCATCCATTGTCTCTTGAACAGCACACTTTTGAGAATACATTCATTCTCACTTCTAAAATTGAAAGTCTTTGGCTTTGTGAGATGATATTTTTCTTAAATTATATTTAAAATATGCACTATGCAAATTAGTAAAAGATCAGATTCTTGTTCACTGAAATTGTAATGAAAGATTCAACAATTCTCCTTCCAAGGTGTTAAAAAAATAAACATTGTCTTTAAAAATATACTTTTTTAAATAATTAAATACTGTGCTGGTTAGTATTTTTTTAGCCACTTCATAAAAAATATGGTCATCTTTGAAGAGGGGACTTTAGTTGAGAAAAGACTGCTATTAGATTGATCTCTGGGAGGGCCTGTGGGGAATTTTCTTGGTGAACAATTGATGTGGGAGGATATTAGCCCTAGCCGAGGTGGCTGATGTTAGCCCTAGGCAGTTGGTACTGAGTTGTATAGGAAGCAGGCTGATCAAGCCAGGAGTAGCTAGCCACTAAGCAGCCCTTCTCTATGGCTTTTGCTTTGGAATCCCTCCCTCCAAGTTCCTGTTTGCATTCCCTCCCTTCAAAATGCATTGTAAGATGAAATAAACATCCTTTTGGTCAGTATTTTATCACAGCAATAGCAAGGCAGAGAAGACAAGTACTCTAAAGCAAAGGTTTAACTGATTATCCTACCTGGAATTCTATAAATGTCTGAACTGAAATCTAAGAACAGTGTTCTTTAATGACTTGAAAGCATTTGTATTTAAAACACATTTACTACAAGCATTAGTTTTAATAGTAAAAGATTACATTGAGCTAATTTACATTCATGTTACACAAATTGAAACTTTTTTGGTAAAGAAATTATTGAGAAAGTTTTAAGCATTTCATGTAAAATCTTAAAAATAATGCATGTAATATTTATGTAGGTAAATTCTAACAATTCTGCTTTAATTTTACAAATATGCAAAGCTAGACATAGGCTGACTTTACTGTCTTCCTGGAGTTTCTTGTAGTCTGATGAATTTTGTTATTTTTACTTTTTAAAGGCTGAAATTGCATGCAAGTTTAAAGAGAATAAGTAAGTTGAATATAGGCATGAACATGACTATGTTCCTTGAGGAGCATTGCTATCACGGTATTGAAAGAGAAGTCTGCTACTTGTTCTGGTTACTGTTTCCTATTCTGTTCTGAGCCTGTACTTGGGCTTTGAGACAGGTTTTCACAGTGCAGCTCTAGCTGCCCCTGACTGTCCTTCAGCCTTCTCTGTGTTACTTTTAGCATATTCCTTTCTAGTGGCTCATCTGGCTGCAGACTCCTCTTTGCCTTATCAGAGTGTCCAAGTTATTTTTTCTTGTCATTATGTTGTATTGAGAAGTATAAGGCATCAAAACAACACACTTCCATGATTATCTGTGATTATCGCCACTGATGTGAACTCTTTCAACAAGCCCTTCACCCTGTAATGGAGAGAAACTTTCGGAACCATGAGCCAAGATGAATCTTTCTTCCCTTAACTAGTTTCTACAGGGATTCAGTTACATTAACAAGAAGGTAACATGTGTACATGAAGTAGGAAATATTTATTTTGTCTTAAAACTAACCACACAGAAAGGATGGAGGGAAGGAGAAAGGAAAGAAGGGAGGGAGGGAGGGAGGGGATGGAAAGAAGAAAGGAAGGAAGCACAATTATGTTACTGTAAACGTTGCCTACCACAGACTGTAGTGGCTATTCCTGGTTGTCAACTTGACTGTATCTGAAATGAACTACAATCCAGAATTAGAAGACTCACCTGTGGCCCTAATCTGGAGGCTAAGAGATACAAGTTTCCGACCTGAATCTTGGCATGGAGACCTTGAGGAATAGTGGCTATGAATCCCAGAGGATTAACATAGAAAGCTTTATGAGTTCAAGATCATCTAGGATTAAAGGTGTGGTGACATAGTGTCTATGAATCCTAGAAGATTAAGACTGGAAGATCTACAAGTTCAAGCACACACCTTTAACCTGGGCCACACCTTTTGCTGGAGACCCATATAAAGACATTGGAAGAAAGAAGGCTCTCTTTGCTTCGCCTGCTTGCCTTGTGGGACTGAGCAACTGCTGGATCCTTGGACTTCCATTCACAGCTGCTACAGACTGTTGTTGGGAGTTGATTGTTAGGAGTTGGACTACAAACTGTAAGTCATCAATAAATTCCTTTACTACATAGAGACTATCATAAGTTCTGTGACTCTAGAGAACCCTGACTAAGACACAGACTAACATTATTTTGGCTCACTTTGAAGGAAGCAAGGAAACACACACACACACACACAAACACACATATATAAAAATGTATGCTTGTGCCTCTACCATAAGGAAGACTGAAATATCACATGCCCTGAGGGGTAAAGACACAAAGAAAGTTTAAACTCAGAGCGATCTGGGGAGTTTGAGTACATCTGTGGGGCCATTAGAGGACTCAAGCCCCACGTTCCCAGCTGCACAGTGTAGGTACTATGATACTAGTCACCTTACCTCATATAAAGTTTGTGGAGAGTAGCCTCGTAAATCTTAAGTGATTTAAAGTAAATGATTTTTTTTTTTTTTTTTTGCCATAGGCTTTCATGACTCTAAACTTCCCTCATCTTAGTTTGCAGTTCTCTACAGCTTGCTGGGCTTTTTATCTTTCCATGTCAACTTCTGTATTTGGGTCCATCCTCAGATCTCCTTTGTCCTTGGAACCTTCTAAAAGCTTGCAGAGTACATGCAAGGGGCACTGTCCTTCCACATGTCAGAATCACAGCTGGGCTTGAGCACTGAAGGATTCTCAGAAAACACTCCTAAGAATAGTGACAGGCGGTACTCTGGCAGGGGCTCGAGGTCTCTATTATTGAGTGAGAAAGTCTTTTATTATCCCACAAGCCTCATTTCTACGCAAATGCAGCATCCTCTCCCTAAGAATAGACCAGACTTGCTCACCACAATGTCGGCTCTTTCAAAAATGACTGATCTGTGGCTACTTCATCAGAGGGACAGCATTTCAAAGCCCTCATTTTCTCATCAAAGAAGGTGAAGGACATAGCCAACTGGGAATGAGGTCATAAGTTCTATTCTGGTGCTCAAGCATTCTGCTCACCACAAACTTTCAAACCAGGACCACGCAAAAGTGCTAAAGGAGCTCACTGCAAGCTGTTTCTTTAGTGATGTGCTCCTATCCCACTGTGCAGTTCCATGGGGCAGTGGTAGACAGATACTCATATTTAGGGAGGCATTAATAGCCAGAAACTTGTCCAAGGCATGAAGGTGGTGTTCAAAGACATCACAATTTCAAGGGATAATGATATGTTCTTTCTCAGGAAACAAAATAAAGACACTTGACATATCACATTAAATGCCATTCATCTAGATTTAAAGGAACCGAGGAACATTCTAGTGTATCCAAGGTGCTGATTCAAGTGTAGTCCCAAGTATGAGGGAGCGAGGAGTCAGAACTTTTGAAGAAATAACGTGGTGACAAATGTCAGGGGGGTCACCTTGCTTGAGTGGCTTTGAACAGAAACAGCCCTGGGAGCAATAGGTGGTTCAGGCTCCTCTACCAACAAATTTGGAGAGCCATGATCCACATGAATATGACTGTGTTGTGTTTATACCTGTTTGTGAAAGTCCATGTACTGTGCATGCAGGCTGGTGTGCATACAGGAAAGGGTACATGCATGTGGAAGTGGATGTAGGTAGAAGCACTTGTGGGGAGGTATGCATCCATGTGGACGCATATAGGTAGAAAACAGAGGTCAAAGTTTTCCTCTATCAGTTTACATGTTTGACAATTTAGGATCATGCCCTAAACTAGGAACTGATTCTGCTAGGATGGTTGGCCAGTGATCTGGAGAGATCCCTATTTTGGTTTCTCTCATGCTGAATTTACGGACACGCACACCTCAACAAGCTTTCTACAATGATAACTGAGTATCTGAACTCCACTTCTCATACTACCATGATAAGAATGTTACCCACTGAGCCATCTCTCCAGCCCTGGTCCCATCCCATATTTTTTTCACTTATTTATTTATTTTTAACACATGGTCTCACTACGTAGCTTAGGCTAGCTTGGAACCTGCTTTGTAGACCATGCTAGCCTCTGACTCACAGAGACTCACCTGCTTCTGCCTCCCAAGTACTAAGATTAAAGGTACAAGTCACCATTCCTGGTTCACATACTCTTTTTTTTTTTTTTTTTTTTTTTTACATTTTTTTTAAATTAGGTATTTTCTTTATTTACATGTACATTTTCCCTTTCCCATCTTCCCCTCCAAAACAAACAAACAAACAAACAAACAAACAAACAAAAGCAAGAAAAAACCCCTTTTGCCTCCCCCTTCCCCATGCCTGCCACCCCACCCTCTCCCACTTATTGGCCCTGGCATTCCCCTACACTGGGGCACAAAACCTTCACAAGGCCGAGGTCCTTTACTCCTATTGATGATCGAATTTGCAATCCTCTACTATATACTCTTAAAGGAGGTAAGAAGTAAAGCTCATTTGTTGGCCTGGTGTATGGTTTCTACATTAGAAAGCAGTATTGATAAGAACATAGTCATTCATAACTGGTACTTAAAAACTGAAATAAGACATTCTTACAATTACCATAGAGCATATTATCTCTTTACTCACTTCAAGAATATTAATGTTCTAAAGTACTATTAATCTAGGGTACGAGACACTTTTATGACAAATGGGAAAAGTGAGAGTCTGTGAGATGGTGTGTGTATTGGAGAAAAATAAGCTAAGAAGAGCAAGAATGTTCCCAGTGGTGGGCAAATAGTTCCCAACTCCTAACAAGTCACTGTTCTTTTTTCTTTTCTTTTCTTTTTTTTTTTAAATTGGATATTTTCTTTATTTACATTTCAAATGTTATTTCCTATCCCTGTTTCCCCCCTACTGGAAGCACCCTATCCCATCTTCCTTCCCTCTGCTTATATGAGGGTGTTCCTCCACCCACCCACACACTCCCACCTCCCCACCCTCAATTCTCCTACACTAGGGCATCTATTGAGCCTTCATAGAACCAAGGACCTTTCCTTCCATTGAGACATAACAAGGCCATCCTCTGCTACACAGGCAGCTGGAATGATGTGTACTCCTTTGTTGATGGCTTAGTCCCTGAGAGCTCTGAGGGTTTGGTTGGTTGATACCGTTGTTCTTTCTATGGGGTTGCAACCCCCTTCAACTCTTTCAGTCCTTTCTCTAACCCCTATATTGGGGACCCAGCACTCAGTCCAATGGTTGGCTGTGAATCTCTGCCTCTGTATTTTATAAGGCCCTGGCAGGGCCTCTAAGGAGGCAGCCATATCAGAATCCTTTCAACATTCACTTCTTGGCATCCACAATAGTGTCTGGGCTTGGTAACTGTATATGGGATGAATACCCAGGTGGAACAATCTCTGGATGGCCTATCCTTCAGTCTCTGCCCTACACTTTATCTCCCCATTTGCTCCTGTGAGTATTTTGTTCCCCTTTCTAAGAAGGACTGAAGCATCCACACTTTGGTCTTACTTCCTCTTGAGGTTCATGTGGTCTATGAATTGTATCTTGATTATTTGAAACCTTTGGGCTAATACCCACTTATCAGTGAGTGCGTACCATATATGTTATTTTGTGCTTGAGTAATTTCACTTAAAATGTTATTTTCTAATTCTATCCATTTTCCTAAGAATTCCATGAATTCATCCTTTTTAGTAGCTGAGTAGTACTCCATTGTGTAGATGTACCACAATTTCGGTATCTATTCCTCTGTTGAGGGACATTTGGCTTCTTTCCAGATCCTGGCTAGTATAAATAAAGCTGCTATGAACATAGTGGAACATGTGTCCATATTACTTGGAGAATCTTCTGGGAATATACCCAGAAGTTGGGTCTTCAGGTAGTACTATGTCCAATTTCCTGAGGAAGCTCCAAACTGATTTCCAGAGTGTTCCCATAAGTTTTGGTATAATGTGTCTTTATTTTTATTAAATTCTAAAAAGTCTTTAATTTCTTTCTTTATTTCTTCCTTGACCAAGTTATTGAGTAGAGGGTTGTTCAATTTCCATGCATATGTGTGTTTTCTGTTGTTTTTATTGGAATTTAACACCAACCTTAGTCAGTGGTGATCTGATAGGAAGTGTGGGATTGTTTCAATCTTCTTGTATCTGTTAAAGGCTATTTTGTGACCAATTATATGGTCAATTTTGGAGAAGGTATCATGAGCTGCTGAGAAGAAGGTATATTCATTTGCTTTATTTATATGTTGTTTAAAAATTTTTTTTAGATCTACTTGGTTTATAACTTCTGTTAGCTTCTCTGTGTCTCTGTTTAGTTTCTGCTTCCATAATCTATCCATTGCTGAGAGTGGGGTGTTGAAGTCTCCCACTATTATTGTGTGGTATATAATGTGTGCTTTGAGCTTTATTAAAGTTTCTTTTATGAATACGGATGTCCTTGCAGTTATAGTATAGATGTTCAAAATTGAGAGTTCATCTTGTTAGAATTTTCCTTTGACCAGTATGAAGTGTCCTTCCTTATCCTTTTTGATAAGTTTTGATTGAAAGTCAATTTTATTCGAAATTAGAATGCCTACTCCAGCTTGTTTTTTGGGACCATTTGCTTGGAAAGTTGTTTTCCAGCCTATTACTCTGAGGTAGTGTCTGTCTTTGTCACTGAGGTGGGTTTCCTGGATGCATCAAAATGCTGAGTCCTGTTTATGTACCCAGTCTGATAGTCTATGTCTTTTTATTGGGGAACTGAGTCCATTGATATTGAGATATTAAGGAAAAGTGATTGTTACTTCCTGTTATTTTTGTTGTTAGAGTTGGAATTATGTTTCTGTGATTATTTTCTTTTGGGATTGTTGAAAGATTACTTTCTTATTTTTTCTAGTGTGTAGTTTCCTTCCTTGTGTTGTTGATGTTTTCCATCAATTATCCTTTGTAGGGCTGGATTTGTCAAAGAATATTTTGTAAATTTGGTTTTGTCATGGAATATCTTGTTTTCTCTGTCTATGGTAATTGAGAGTTTTGCTGGGTATAGTAGCTTGGGCTGGCATTTGTGTTCTCTTAGGGTCTATATGACATCTGCCCAGGATCCTGTAGCTTTCATACTCTCTGGTGAGAAGTCTGGTGTAATTATGATAGGCCTGCCTTTATATGTTACTTGACCTTTTTCCCTTACTGCTTTAAAAATTCTTTCTTTGTTTAGTACATTTGGTGTTTTGATTATTATGTGACAGGAGGAATTTCTTTTCTGGTCCAGTCTATTTGGAATTCTGTAGGCTTGTTGTATGTTCATGGGCATCTCTTTCTTTAGGTTAGGGAAGTTTTCTTCTATAATTTTGTTGAAGATATTTATTGATCTTTTAAGTTGGGAGTCTTCACTCTCTTCTATACTTATTATCCTTAGGTTTGATCTTCTCATTGAATATTTTGGGTTAAGATCTTTTAGCTTTTTGCAATTTCTTTAACTGTTGTGTCAATGTTTTCTATTGTATATTCTACCCCTGAAATTCTCTCTTCTCTCTCATGTATTCTGTTGGTGATGCTTGCATCTATGACTCCTGATCTCTTTCCTAGATTTTCTAACTCCAGGGTTATGTCACTTTGTGATTTCTTTATTATTTCTATTTCCATTTTTAGATCTTGGATAGTTTTGTTCATTTCTTTCTCTTGTTTGATTGTGTTTTCCTATAATTCTTTAAGGGATTTTTGTATTTCCTCTTTAAGGGCTTCCAGCTGTTTACCTGTATTCTCCTATATTTCTTTAAGGGTGTTATTTATGTCCTTCTTGAAGTCCTCTATCATCATCATGAGAAGTGATTTTAGATCTGAGACTTGCTGTTCCAGTGTGATGATGTATCTAGAACTTGCCATGGTGGGAAAATTAGGTTCTGATGATGCCAAGTAACCTTGGTTTCTTTTGCTTATGTTCTTATGCTTGCCTCCCATCATCTGATTATCTCTAGTGCTCCCTGCCCTGATTTATATGACTGGAGTCTTCTTTCCTGTAATCTTGGTTGTTTCAAACTACCTCAGAATCCAGCTGTCTCTGTAATCCTGTGATTCCAGTATCCTGTGATCCTGAGATTCTGGGTGCTTCAGAGTTCCTAGGAGTTGCCTCTGGGACCCTGAGATCCTGGTTTAATCAAGTTCCTGGGATCCTGACTGTGTTAGGGTGCCTGAGATTTGAGCCTCTTTTGGGTGCTGTTGGGACTGGCTGCAGAGTTTTTGCCCAAGGTAAACTGGCACAGACCAGAAGGACCCCAAGCCACTGCTTGGGGAGGATTCATTCATTCCTGTATCCTGCTGGTTCCAGTTACTCCTGGTGGTCTTGGGACAGATATTGTGTCCTACTCACCCCTGATCCTAAGATCCTGGGTGTGCTAGAGCCATCACTATTCTTTTATAGGCACCTTACATACAACTTTGCCAAGGCAACTGCAGTATCTTCCACCTGTTAAATAAAACGGGCACCATGCTTGACATCAACAGTCTGCCCAGAGTCTGCAACATTGTTATCCTTCTGTTCTATTTGCAGTGACTTATTTTGTGGAGTTAGGACACTGGTGGCTCTCACTCACCATTGTCTGGATTGGCACATGAATGAGGATCCAAGCTCTGTTCCCTAAGTGCATGGAACCTGTTTCAGTGCCTGAGAGAAAAGCCAGAACATCATTTGCAAATGTCTCTCTCATGGAATGCCCAAGTTTATTCTGTCATAAATAATACACATGAAGGTATTGGTTGCTGTTCTCAGCAGAGGATAATCAATGAAATGCAAGCAACTTCTCACTACACCCACCATATGTTCTACCTTTGCCTCACCAGGCTGCCTGTTGACTCTGCTGATGAATTGTTTTTGAAGACTCAAGCTACCCCTCTCTCAGCCTCCATGGAGATGTAAGAATAGACACAATTGACACAGAGCACTCTCATCCCTTGTGAAATGTTAAAGAAAGCTCTCCCTCTGTGGCCTGAAGGCACGGTCCCAGCACGTGGTGCTACAGGCCAGCACTATCTTCATCGATCCTTCTCAACTGAGTTAGCTTCCAATGATAACAACTCAAACAATCAGGAAATTTTTAAATAGTGGACAAGGAAACCATCACAATCCTTTCTTCAGGACAATGCAAAGTTGCTCACATTAGAGATGCTTCTGCATGGCAATTGGTTTTCTTAGTGTGCGTTTACATTCCTTTGCTGTGCTTTAGAATCTGCAACAGTCAAGAGTAGTCTCACCTCTATAGAATGTGCATTCTATACATATGGATATCTGAAAGATACATTAACTGCCTGTCAGTTTCCATTTCTGACTAACTTACTTTGCTGCATTTGTCAAGAAAAAGATCCTAGATTGCGAGGTTTAGGGATTGGCATCTTCTGTCTTGAATTATACTGTTTTCAACCTAAATGATTACTGGAAATGTTTACAGTTTTGAGAATTTAAATATTTAAGTTTGTATATCACACATCCCTGTTGGAGACCATCCAAAGAATATTCAGTGCACAGAGTGCATTTTTATGAGGTAGAATTTGGGTTAATAATGGAAGAAGCAGGTGTTACCAACCTAGCATCACAGCTGTCGATATGTTCAGACATGTGTGTCCTCCTGGAGGGTTAAGACAGAAAGTGGCTCTGATCCTGCTCCTTGGAGGGTGCCTTACTGTCATCCCTGGCAGGGATTCAGTTTCTTCCACTCTGAAGCTCCTCTCACTGAGGACAAGCTACTGGCACTAATTAACATACCTCAACATACCAGCATTGCCAAGGTCACTATCCTGCCCCTAGTTTCCAGTGTGATCACACACTCACCCATGACACAGCTTCTTCAGTGTCATACTGCAAATTATATTTTTGTCACCACAGATCATAGCAGACAGAAAATGTATTTATTGATACAGGATAGGGCTGCCTTAGCAAAGTTAATTTCTATCTCCAGAATGGGAATTTTATATTTCTGATGTTTTCAGAGAATATGATGTAGACAGTGATATATGTTTCAAAGGATGTCATAAGCTGAGATTTTGTCCTGAGTTCCTTCACCATAGGTGGCAATTGATGTAGACATTTTCAAACGTGCTTTTGAAGTCAGGCTATGTTTTATGTGAGACATGTATGATACATCAAGAAGAATAGCATGTTCATGACGTTGATTTGATTGTGTATGTGCTACATGATATTTATAGCATGCAAACTGAGTCATGTGTTTTGTGGAATAATGACTAGCTTTTAGGGTTCTTCTTTACCTCTCAAGTGCTATGCTTTCAGGAGATGACCCAAATCAATATGAATACAATCCATTTGATATACAGTGCTCTTAATCTGAGCAATGGCCTCCATGAACTTACCTTTCCATGTCTATAGCAGAAACTGTTCCTAACTGTGCAATGACTATGTATCCCTAAGGGTATCTGACACCCTGGAAGCCTGGGATTGGATTCCCTCTGACCATTAGTTTGAGGTCAGTTCAAGGCTATTCAGGGATACATGAGCCCTTTTCTAAAATAAATCAAAATTGCAGAATTTTGTGATCTCCCATCCCTGCATCCATCCTCCACATCCTCACTGCAGATGTCATTTCTCTTGGCTCTTCTCTCTGTTTTAGCTAGAAAACATCCCTCTGTTCTTTCCAGGGAAAAACCTCTGGAATAGATTCTTCTCATTCCACAAGTACTTATCCCTGGGAACAGCAACCCCACTTGCCCATTCAGGTTCATCTGTTTGGAAGAAAATATGACCAGTGACTGTTCTCAGTTCCCCTCATTTCAGAGGTTCACTCATGTGTTAATCCACTTTGCTTTCACTGTGTGCATTGAGGCAATGGGTCACAAAGAGCCATTCACAATTTATCCTTATGCTCCAAGAAACTGGGAAAGCCTCAGCATTACCCAAGAGAGTCTGCAATACTTTATGAAACCATAGCTCACATATGAAGACAGTATTTGTGACTATGGGGGAATTCATAGTATTTGGTTTTTGACCATTTTTGAAGAGATTCAAAATATGGTCATTCAGAAAAATACATAAGCAAAGTGAAAGCAGG
>JADRCD010225603.1:0-10883 GCA_019843815.1 Montemys delectorum | reverse complement strand
TAGTGGGAAAGAAAGGACATGGGGCAGGGGTTGGGGGAAAATGGACCTGTTTACAAAGGTTCTTTGGAGCAACTCCCTTCTGTGTTTTCTGGAAATCAGCAGTTCATTTCCAGGTTAGCAGGCAGCTGCTGCTCAGTCCACTCACAAACACTTCATGGATCCACTAGCAGTCCAATTTAGTACAGTCAGGTTAGCAGCATAGACAGCCAGGCCTCAGCCTTGGCACGAGTAAGCAGGAGGGACCAATAGGAACACCAGGAGAATTTCTCCTCTATGCTTCTCTCAGAGAAGCGAAGATTGGTGAGGACTGGAGACCAGCAAGCACTGCACAGCTAGCTGTACCAGCAAGCCAAGCTGTTTCCGTCATTCAGTGGAGTCCTATTTATATATCACATGTCCTCCGTGTGCTTTGCCTCAGCACGTGCATGCGATCAGCCCAGAGTCTGCAGAGGCCTGACAAATACAGCTCAACTATGCAATGTAAGGCAGATCAAAGCATGTATGTCATTAGCAAAGAATCTCTTATCGCGTGTCCTTTCATGTGCTTGCTTTAGCAGAACGTCCTCTCTCCTGGGTCTGCTTCAGTGAAAACGTTCCTTTATGAGTCTGCTTTAGTCTTTTACCTGTGTCGACTTCAGGAAAACACTCCTTCATATGTTTGCCCCAGCAAAACGCCATCCAGCAGACTTCCCAAAGAACCATAAAGTTTCTACTTCTTGTGTGTATTCAAGAATTATACCTCTCTTTGATGTCCTTTACATACAATGTTACCCAGATTATAGAACACAAGAAAGTAAGTTCCTGAACAGATTGGTTTAAATATAATTTAAAATTTACTTTTGCATCTCTTCTACTAGTTTTAATAAAACCAGAAATTGACACTAAAGCTTCTGACCACTGACATACATGGCATTTCTGTAACCCATTATCTGTCTATTTCTAAGTTAATTCCACCCCAGATTTGGTTTCTGACTATGAATTTAAAGACATAGGATAAATAAAAAGAAAACAAGTTGAACTTAAGCATCATTTTTAAAGTAGTAAAGATTCTGGAGTGTGGATTGGTTGATTTTAAAGCTGTCATTTTCTCACTTTTTAAACTTAAATAAAAGGACATTTTATTAGGAAACTCTGAATTTCTAAACTTATTGCCTTGGGGCCGACACCAATACTAAACTATTCTGTGGGAAAGAAAAAAAAAATTGTATCGTGATACATTTCCACAATTAAAGAAAGTGGTTTCTGCTAATATAGTAAATAAAAGTGAAGGCTGACATAAAGACACAGTGGGGATGCAGCTAGTCTTTACAATATCCTTCTTATTGAATAAGGCCATAAACAGAGTCAACATCATATTATGTCTGAGTTTGGGAGCTGACTCTGCAGAGCTGCCTTGCTGTCTAGGACAACTGTCAAGTTCAGTCATTTTATATCTATTCAGAAGGGTGTACACTGTATTCATGTAAATAGGAACTCAAGGTCCCACTTGTAGAACAATAGAAAGCACATGAATAAACAGAACTAGTACATAACACTGTTGTGCTAGCAAATGGAATATAAGAAGAAATATTTAAAACAGATATTGAACTTTCTTTTAAATATTTTATTTAGCTGTTAAATAATAAATTGAAAAACACCAGTATATCTTACTTACAGAAATTAAAAAGTTCTTGATAATTATTCATTTTAGATGATAGTTTGTTAAAAATATATAGTACAACGGACTATGGGTGTAATTTCTTTCAAAGCAAGCTCACATTGTGCTCCTGAATGAGAGTTTGTGTTTGCTAGTGTGGGGGATATGTGTGTATTCTTGTATGGCTATGTCTGTGTGCCTATATGTATGTGTGTATGTGACAGTGTTTATTTGTGTGTGCTGTGTGTATTCTTTATTTGCATGTCTGAGTGTGTGTGTTCCTGTATAAGTGTATATGTGAATGAACATGTATATGTGTGTGTGAGAGAGTAGTGTATTTTTGGCTATATTTCTATATGTGTGTCTCCACCTGCATGGCAATGTGTGACTGTGTGAAGGCCTCTGTGCTTGCACGCCTGTGGGTGTGTACCTGCATGTTATATGTGCACATGTGCGTTTAGTTCAATAAGCGATTCACATAGCTAAGTTTCTCTGTAAAATTCTCTCACCAGCCACACTCAAGAGAAGTTTTGGGCACTGCAAAGAACAAGGTGCTCCACTGCTGGGGCCTCAGAGGGCAGAGGAAAGAGAATCCCGAGCACTGTCTATGTCTCATGGGCTATGCTCCCGAAGGGTCAGAGCTTAGCTCTGGGCAACCATCAAGGCTCTGCCCGCCACACAATCTGCTTTCTCTCCCAGGAGCTTCTGTGATCACGTGGTATGGTATAGTATTTCAAAACTTTTGAGGCATTTCTCTTTTGATAGAGGAAGGGTATTCAGTGAATAGGTGTGGTCAGACTTTCCCCTTTACACGTCGGAAGCCGGACTCAGCAACTCTTATTACTTAGAAATGATAGTCATTTCTAAAATCAAACCTGCCACCATGCTGTCACTGGATCGTTCAGAGAACATAAACTAAGTCTTCTGAAACAGTCACTGTGCCACCCAGATTTAAAGAAAAACACACAAACTAGGGATTAAGCAGAAAATTCCTTTGATTAAGAGGCTTCCAATACATTCACAGAAATGAACAATAGCCTAGGTCAGAAATGGCTGATAGAAGACTGGGGAATGAAGACAGTTTGTGAGCCCAAACTTACACAAACAGACTGAGTAGAATTTGTTTATTCTAGATCTTAATCCCAGGATGGGTGTGATTTGGCTTATGATAATATGATACATAAAAAAAAAAAAATGATGGCCAGGCGTGGTGGCTCACGCCTTTAATCCCACCCAGCACTTGGGAGGCAGAGGCAGGCGGATTTCAGAGTTCGAGGCCAGCCTGGTCTACAGAGTGAGTCCAGGACAGCCAGGGCTACACAGAGAAACCCTGTCTCGAAAACACCACACACACACACACACACAAAAATGACAAGAATAAAGATTTAAAAGCATGGAAAGAAGATGAGACCCTGTAAGTCTAAAAGAATACAACTTTTTGGCTCACCTTTTCATCAGCAGTATTGAGTGAACTGACATGTCCAGTACACAGATGTAGTGAGTATTATGCATGTTTTCTATCAGGTTTAGCGGACCATGTCAGAGATGGGGGCCACGTTAAGAACAAAAGGAAGGGCAGTGGTGGCACACACCTTTAATCCCAGCACTTGGGTGGCAGAGCCAGGTGGATTTCTGAGTTTGAGGCCAGCCTGGTCTATAGAGTGAGTTCCAGGATGGCCAGGGCTATACAGAGAAACCATGTCTCGAAAAACAACAACAATAACAACAACAACAAAGAACACAAAGGAGTGTCATAAAGACCAGGGCTTTGAGTTCTACTGATGTGTATACAGACAGTGAGCACAGTATATGATCCACTAATGGACGTAGCAGGTAGCAGGGTCAAGAATATAGCAAATGCTTCACAGTTGCACACAAAGGAGACTTGAAACTTTAGAATCTGGTTAAAAACAACTCACAGTTCCCCCATCAGCCTGAGAAGATCCAGTCAACCTGACTGAGTGGCATTCTTGGCACACCAGGCAGAAACATTTCTTCTGGCTTATAAGCAATTCTTACAGAAGTGGGAGCTTAGTTGACGCTGGCAAACATGGGTCAGAGAGAGTAAATATTGTGAGATTTTATTTTTAAGTCTGGCATCCTGGGATTTCTCAGAGTTAGAATTGCTCAGCCAGAGGTTGGTGAGAGGTTATATGGCTTGCGACATGCAGTGAGGGATCCCAAGACAGATTGGAGAATGTTTCTGTTTGTTCTATCCTGATCTGTGGTTCAAGAGAAGAGAGTCTATGAAGGGAATCTAGGCAGCCAGAACGTGGCAAACATGGCTCTAGCAGACACTGCCCTTCTCCCTCACTCCTTCTGCCTTACTACTACTACTACTACTACTACTACTACTACTACTACTACTAGTACTACTACTACTACTACTAGTACTACTACTACTACTACTACTACTACTATTACTACTATTATTACTATTACTAAAAACATTAGATTACATTCTAAAACCAGCCATCAGGTCCATTCCCTTATTTGGGCCACTTCCACACCAAGAGGTTCTAGGTCTATCCATGGAGGTATTGAAATCCAGCAGTCAAAAGCTTCCTTGTTTTGCCTAAATAATATGCTCAATTAGAAGTAAGCACCGCATCCTAACACGGGGTTTCCCTTTTTACCTTTATAAACTGCCATTTTTCTATGGGCCATGTCTGTCTCCCCTCTTTCTAAAGGCAGTCCTTTGTCTTCTCTCCTGTATAAATACTCCTCCCTTCTCTCTCCCCCTTCTCCCTCATCCTCTGTCTCTTGTGTTTGTCTCTTATCCCCTGGCCTTTGTTCCTCTGGGGCAAATAAACCTCCTTTGTGCTGAGAACTTGGTCTTGAGGGTCTGGAGCCAATATCGATCTTTTAAGGAGTACATACAGGTTTCTAAACCTCCAGCATTAACTGTGATACCCAAAGGATCCTTCTTGGATATCTCTATCCATTAGTCTTTCTTATTAGACTTCTGATAGCTGCCATGTGTTATGATGCATCATGGGACACAAGAATGTTCCTGAATGTTTCTCTGCCAAGACCTCCACTTTATTTTTCATTGACAAAGTCTTTAGATATGGAATTCTCCCGGACCTCTTCCAAATACAGCTAGTTCTCTCAGGCAGAGCAACAAGGAGACAGTAGCTCATGTTTTCCAGAATGATATTTGCAAGCAGAACCCAATATGTACAGCCCCTAGCCCTTTGTTTTCCTCTTTGTGGTCTATTTATGCAACCATATTTGTGTGTGTGTGTGTGTGTGTGTGTGTGTAAGTGTGTGTGTAAGTGTGCATGAGTGTGCACATGTTTGTAGTTATATATCTGTATGTTTATATGGAAGCTGGAGGTTAATATGAGTATTTTTCTCTATAATTTTCCATCTTAGTTTTTAAAACAGGGTCTCATGCTGAACCTGAAAGTCACCCATTTATCAGGATGAGCTGGGCTGCAAGCTCAAGAGATCCTCCTACCTGCATTCTCAGCACTATAGGTGTGCAGTGCCACAATCAGCTTTCTACATGGTGGCTCGGGAGCCAAACTCAGCATGTTTGTGAAGCAAGCCCGTCAAGGAATGCCCTACTTCCCCAGCCCTACAACCATATATTTTTTTAGCCCCTAATGATGATAGTAATCCAACAGTAACACAGAAGCTAACATCTATCAACCACTTACCAAGTACTAACGCATCTGTCATGGACCATGTCATTCAATCCTCCTTAACAAAGTAAATACTATTGGCTGAGAGTTTTAATGCTAGTCTAAGGTATAGAGCTATGGCAAGTAAGGGGTCTGTGTCAAATTCAAAGGCCCCTAGAAGCGTTCTGTTGTCATTCTTCACAGAGCTGCCATTGATCACTGTCCAGCCTTCATGCTATTGCTGGGGAAACGGCATAAAGAAACATTTTGGAGGAAAATGTAAAATGTTTCAGATAATCTATTACTTATTTTCATTTCTAAACATCAAAATTGCTGTTGTACTAACTAAGCATTTTATCTTAAGTGTTTAACTTGTGTTGGATACAATCTATATCTTCACGTCAGCTTTTGCTTCCTTAGAACTTCATACTTCTTTCATCACTTTGCCTAGAACAGTATCTGGGATCAACTCAAGAGCTGCTTCCTGTGTGCTATCGGCACAGAGACTATGAAGAATTTGCCTAGTAAAGGAGTGACAATGAAATTATTCAATAAAATTCTTTCCCCCAAAATACCTAGAGTTTCTTCTCAGAGTGTGATCACTAGTTGTAGTATTTCCTGGCGTGGGTTATGACATCTAGTTGGGATTGAGATACCAGCCTAGTTATTGTGAGGGCAGCTATGAGATGTGGTTAACACTTCCTTCATTGAACTTTAAGGAAAGCACATTTCTCTTTATACATAGTTGGGCCCCAGGCCATCAGCTGAAGCCCTTATACTGAGGCGTGGGAAGGAATACCATCTCCAGCAAGCAGAAAGGTAATTCTGTCTCCAAACGGATGCTAGCCTCGAGAGCCTGCAACCTCAGCTCCTCTGGGTTTGCCTCGTGAATTTTAGACTTGCTAGCTTCTATAAGCATGTGAAACGGTTTTTAAAAGTCACTGTCTCCCAGCCTCTCCCTTGTTTTCATCACCCCTCCCCCATCTCATTCCTCTCTCTCTTTTTCCCTTCCTCCCCTGCCTCCCCTTTTCTCTATCTGTAGCTACATTTTCTTTGTCTTTCTCTTTATTCGTCAGAGTTTTTCCACAGACCAATATATATAGTTTTCTCCTAGGGAATGACTAAGAGCAGAGAGGAAGACAGAGTGAAGACAGAGAAATGGAGTGTCCTGACGGATTTTTTTCCTAACCATGACCCTGACTGCAAATCCTCATTCTGAAGGTAGCAGGTCACTCAGGGAAGCTCATGGATGCCTCTGTGGGATTCTTTTGTATACTGAAATGGAAATTTCCTACCACTAAACCTTTCCAAGGATCCTGAGAGTGCCTGAGTGAGGTGGTGGATTAGAAGCTGCCTCCATGGTTTGAGCAAAGAAGACAAATCAGGATAAGAAAAAAAAATACCTAGAAAGATAGGGTGAGCATTGGAAGTCCAAAAGGGAGAGAAAAGAGCTGAAAAATGCTTAGAGCAAGAAGAAGAGAAGGATCATGGGAAGCAGCAAGAAAAAACAATATTGTTCTCTTTTGCTCTGCTGCAAACTGAGCTTCAGAGAGAAAGCAATCAAGAAAAAGATCCCTCAAATAACACTGGAAGAATATGTGGACAAGAGGGACAGAAAGTATGACCCAAGCATGAAGAGCAAAGACTAAAATACTGTAACTCTTCAGCTACTGAATTTTTAAAAGCATGAATTGGATAAAATAGTTTAAAATTATAAGTGTCAAAATGATCTATGACCTGAAAGAAATCAAAAAATAAGGGGATGGACAAACAGACATAATCAATTCAAGACTCGGAAAGAAAAGGCAAAAGTAGGAAGTCTGGCAGTATGGATGACACTTTTCCAGTGTCAAAAAGAGAATCATCAAGAATTTAATATTATTTGAACCCTTTAGTTTTTTAAAATTTTAATTTAAAATAATAGTAAAACTTTAATTTAAAATAATAGTAAAAAAACAGAAAGAATTAAATAAAATGAAGAAAAAAACTGTGGAGAATTATCAAATAGATTCAACCTATCAAGAAAGAATGAGACTGTCAAGGAACAATAAGGTTGGGAATGTGGCATCAAACATCAAGAGAAAAAAAACAAAACAAAATAAACTAATGACCATGATGACAATTATGACATAAAAATCTACAATGGGATAAAAGTAAGATCTGTGATAAACACTAAAGTCATTGAGAATCTATTCAATAGCAAGAGCAAGAAATTCCCCAAATCTAGGGGAAGAAGTGGGAATCCAATCATAAGAAACTTTTACAGTCCCAATTGGACATGATGACAGAACATCTCTATGGCACTTTACAAGCAAGTCACCCAAAATACAAAAGAAAGAAAGTATGTCATAGAGAAGTGCCAACTCAGAAAGACAAAAACATTAGAATGATCTTATACTGTGGGACACAAATCCTAAAAGCCAGAAAATCATGGAATGCTATATTTCAAACTTAAAAGAAAAAATGTAAAACTAAAAAAGTAAGAGTAAAAAGCGAAAAAGTAAAAGTAAGGGTGACCAAAATTGCTACATATAGAAGAGTAAAATAAGAGAGATAATGGGGATGATGAGGGGCTAATGTAAGCAAAGTATAATAAGATGTCATAATAAGGAAGATAGCATAATAAGACCTATTATTTTATATGATAATAAAAAAATAAATACAAACAAAACAAAATTTGCTTTCTCCATATCTTGTGTAGTCTTTTATTTTCTTCTGAATCCCATTGGAAAGAGGCAACACTGTTCATTACAGGTTAGTATACAATAGCATTATGTGTCATAGTGCCTTCAGAAATTCATTGTGGTCGTAAAAGTACACTCTTACATTAGATTCCAATTTTATACTTGAAGGTAACAAAACAAAACACAAAACAAACAAAAAGCTCCCACAACCAATAACTGGTCCCTGGGGTTAAAGTAACCTAAATGCTTTCATAAGGCCATTCTGGAATATTATATTAAAGGAAAGTGATGGCTTACCATTTATGAGTCTCTGTCAGGGCAGTCTCTTGTGACTCTTGGTCAATTTTAGCTGAAAATGCAAGAAAAAGATGTGAAATAGGTACAGGGCACTACCATCTCATACAGTATACAGTCTAACAACACAGAGTTGATTTAATTATGAATTCTAATATTCTCCAACCAAATGTTATCTTAACCCTGTTAATGTCAGTGACATGGTAGAAATATTATTAAATTTGATTAAATTGACACTATTATGTGAGAACACAGGATTTTTACACAACCAACCAAAACTTTCAGGTTATGAATAATTTCTTTACGTCTGACACAGTGACCTAAGGAATGGAAACACCACTTTCATAGTTCCATTGAATGTCCAGGGACCTAAACACCAACACAGGTTCAAACACCAAGTTGGAAATTAAAATAAATGAAGTCAATACATATTTTAAACTCCTAGTAGCCATACTCTTGGGGATAGATCTCAAGTGACTGGTTATGATCTGTTATGAAAGGGGGACATTATTATTCACCCATTTATCTGCTATTTTTGTCAGTGCTGCAGATCAAATCTAGGGCAAGGCAAGGCCTCTATCATTGACCTTCAAACTTACATTTATTTGTTCTATGTTTTTCTTTAAAAAATAAAATGTCTGACAGGAAGTCACAGATCAGATTTAAGATGGTGAAATAAAGATTTCATATTGCTTAAAAGTCACATAGACACTCCAAAACTAAAACCTATGGGAGCAACTTTTATCTTCTAAGAAGTTCTATAAATATTCTCCAACTCTCCCCTCTTCCTCTTCCTGCATATATACTTGTCCTAAATGTTTCAGAGACACTAAGCAAGACACTATTTTCAGTCTACTCTAAGGGATGGCAAAACATTAGTTATGACTATGCAAATTAACAATTGCATGGCTGTTAACTACCCACAGCTAGAATATCACCAAAGTGTAGGATAATACAGAAAAAAAAATCATTACCACATCTACACAACCTTCATAATTCTTCTCTCACAAAAATGAATGTGCACATGATAAAAAAAAATACACAATGAGTAAATAAAGAAGTTGTCCATTTATAAACCTTCCCCATAGGGTCTCACTTGAGGCCATTTGGAGAAATCAGAAGGCAAAGTGGAGAAGAGTAACTTAATAAACTCTATAATCATAAAAAAAAAATGGCAGTGTTCACCAAATAAAGCCCACAATCCTTTGGGTATTATTAAAGTGTCTCTCTCACTACTTAAAACACAATAGTGCAGCTTGACCTGGTTAATATTTTACAACTTTAAGACTGGTCTGGAAGGTCTGTACTACATGTCCACTGTCCTGACATATGTCAGGGTAACACTTTCCTCCACAGATGTCAGAATTTAACAGGGATTATTTGAGTTGGCAACAGGAGTTTTTGTTTTCTCCTTTCCTTTCCCTTTTTTGTACTTTAAATTGTTTACATGCATTTACAGGTCAATCATTAGCCACTTGAAAGCCTGGGATACACGTTAGATATTGTACTCTGAAAGGCTCTAGTATGAACGAACAGACTGTCATAAAAACTACCTTGAGCATGCCTAAAATAAAACATGATGTTTCCGGAAACAATTCTAGAATAACATCAAGTGCCTTCGAAGAGAAATAACAAAGGCAGCCCACATGAACACTACTTTGATAAAGGATAGTTAGCTTATTTTCTTGAAAAATATCCAGATTAAAAGCATTGATGGAAATGGATGGGAATAATTTCTAGACTAGAAGATTCAAGTAAATGATTTATGAAACTAAAAGCACATGAAACCGATACTCTCAAGAACTTCTTTAATTCCCATCAGATTAATGTGAATCACATGACTTTTACCAATCAGGTTCACTTGTCAACATATGCAAATTATTTAGCACAATGTCTATAATGACGAGTACATGTGAAGTAAATGTCTTCCGTAAGTTTGGGCATTGAAGATCTGAAAGATCTTTAACTGAGCCAACCACTGTTTTATAGTGTTTTGACATGATATCAAGATGCAGAAAATATATTCTTGCAGCTTTTCAAAAACTTATGCCCCTAAATCATGGTAAGTGGAATAAAGTGAGTCTTGCTAGCTCACAGTAATAATTCCTTTTGATGTCTACCAACCCAGCTCTTGTTTCAGTGCCTGAGAAAGTTGGCTTAAAAAAATTAAAACCAAAACCACTTTAATCCAATGTGGCAGGAGATTGATCCATACCAAAGAAATAAAACATAAAAACAGATCTCCTTACCAAACCTAATAACCATGCTACAATAATAAAGTCAAATTAGAATAACAGGCAATGCTTGGGACTTCTCTACTATCCATTATTTTCACGTGATTTTCAAGCTACAGGGATTTGTATATTGAAACTCTAATCAGCTTTGATAAACAGTCAAATTGGAGATCAAAGGAAGTGCATTAAAGGCCAAATTTCAACTCTGAATGTGGAGTCAACAATGCAAGGATCCAGGGCAGATTTCCTTTTGTTTTGCAATCTGAAGAAGAAGAAAAAAACATTTTGAGAGTGACACATGGTGGCACAGGCCTACTATCCCAGACATAGAAAGTAGAGTACAGGTCGGGGAATCAAACTTTGAGGCCAGTCTGACCTACACTGTGAGACCTTGTTTCAAACCCAA
>JADRCD010225602.1:52032-82471 GCA_019843815.1 Montemys delectorum | reverse complement strand
TAACGAATGACATGTGAGACAAGGAGTAGGCTGCTGAGAAGGCGCCAGCTTTTTTAGCCCTCCTGAGGAGCAGACCTGCCTGAGCCCACACAGAGTCAGCAGGTGCCCCCGGACTTTCTGCACATCTCTCTCCTGGTCCCACTATGGACTGAATACCACTGGACTCCTTGGTGACGCCTCTACAAAGTAGCCCTGCCCTCCTATGGCTCACGTTATCTATGATTGACAGCCCAGTAACTCAGAGAAATTGTCGTATCACAAGGGAGCAACATATCCTGAGTGCAGAAAGACCTGAGTTTGTATGATGAATTTTCATGGTAGAAAGAAAATTCATGAAAAGTGACTTTGACATAGAAAAATGCTCTGGTTAAAATTTTAAATCAGAAGGAAAGAAAGAAAAAGAGAAAGAAAAAAGAAAGCAAGCTTCCCAAATCACTAGACAGGAATTGAAATATTTATCTCAAGAATAAGCCTCAAGCAGACTGTAGAGTTTCAGTCTTCCATTCTGAAAGAAATCCAGACTTTTCACCAAATCTAGAAGAAAAAGACTCTGAGTTTTCAAACTTTAGCTTCTGATTGATGTGCCTTGTATGCATTAAAAATAAAAAAAAAATTTAAAAAGGAACTTGGGGAAGATTCCTCCAGATGCTCCACTGATACAAGTTACCTCCACGGGCTCTCCATATCACAGATGGCCAAAGACAGACACATTTCAGGCAAACTGAGTCAAACATAAAGGGCAAACCCTGGGTCCTAGCCAGATAAAAGAGCTAGAAGGCAGCCCTGGGATCCCTGGTTTTTCCAGTCTCTTGAAACCATTTGAATCACATCTGGCACTGCTGGTTGTCTTCCCACCATCAGCAGGCCAGTCAGGCTCTCCAGGGGAACAGGATTGTGTGTACACTGCCCGAGGAGACTGATTGGTTGCTTATGAGAACCAGCACGAGCAATCGTGGAGGTCTGAGGCTAATGAGCCCCATGATGTGCTGTCTGCGAGTTATTTGCTGCTGATGCCATACAGTTTAAGGACCAGGGAAGCATGGGTATTTGTCCCACTCTGGGTCTCCCCAGTTTTGAGCAGAAGCTCTGTGCCAATGTGTGGAAAAGAGCCAAGAAGGTGGAGAGAATGTGTGTTTCTCAGCTGGAGCAGAGAGATGGAGAAGAGTCACCCCACCCCCTTCTTCTTGTTCCTTTAAGACCTTTGTGGTTTGGACAGTGCTGCCCACTCTGCTAAAGGCAATCTTTTCACTCAGTCATGGGATTAAAGTCCAGTGTCTTCTAACTTACCCCCTGTGGACATACTAGGAAATCATGCCTGACCAGATATCTGAGTCCCATGGGGTGAGTATGTCCTGAAGGCTTATTGTCTAAGGCTGGGGTAGAGTTCAAAGAGTAGAGACCATCATAGGTTAGCCTAGAGGGAAGTGATTATGCTGGAGTCCTGATCCTCCTGCATAGGTGGATGCTAGTCTCAGAGAAGCTTGGGTCTCAGGAATCCTTGTGTACGTATGGATACAGATCACTAAGAAGCAAGACCACCTACTTACTGGACACAGTTAGGTCCCTCTGCCTTTCCACCATGTTGTAACAGAGCAAAGACCTCTCATCAGGCTCTGGGCGCCACACCACCCTGAGCCAAGTGAACTTTAGCACCCAGTACTTTAGTTACCCAGTCTCTGATATGCTGAGCTAAAACACGAAGCACCACTGAGAAGTTATTTCTGTGCCAGTAAAACGAACCAATTCAATCCAGATTAAAACATCTATAAATGCAGGTTTATTAGGAAGCTGCTCTAGGGCAGGCGAGTTCACTGGCCCCAAGGAAGGAGGTCAGGGAAAAAGGAAACACAGTGAAGGGGAAAGAGAAAGAGCATGCAAGAGAGTAGGAGGGAAAAGAGGAGAAAAATGAGGAGAGACCAAAATATCTGGATTACATAAGAGCCTGTGGGGGAAGGGCAGCTCAGCCCCTGGGCTGGCAAGTTTGGGGGTAGAAGGCAGGGGTGTGCCAGGTAGAGATTGAGGGACTCTAGGAGAACCTGGAGGTCAGATCCACTTTGGTATGTAAAATATGCTTGCCTGAGTCTGAAACCCAACAATCACTTAGGCCAAAACGACATCAAATCACCATCATGTTCAGCCAGTCCCACTTGGCTTCCCTTTCACTCTCAGGCTCAGTTATTTGCCTCGTAGGTGTCCTACCCATCATTCACACAGCCTAATTCTCAGTTGGCTAGCTCTTAAATCCAAGCCCACCTCTACTGTCTCTTAGAATAGCTGAGGACAGACTTACCTAGAAACTTAGAAAGCACCATTGTACAGGACCTACCCCAAAGTTTCTGAAGCAATCCGTCTGGTCCAGAGCTAGGTGACTCCAAATTCAGCAGAGGCTGCCATTTGTCTCCCTTCCCTTCCTGACTCTTATCCTTGTTCAAAGATTCAGGAAAGCATTGAGTTAGCCTGAGCCCCCTGAACAAAATCAAAGGGATGTGTTAGTGCCATGCCTTTGGGGGGGTCAAATTCCATCTATGTCTACCCTTGTATCACTTTACATGCTGAGAAACTCCTTTCTCAGAAACTCCCATTTCCCAAACAATCATAGTGTTCTGCCCCAGGACGAAGTGCTTCTTGCCTGTAGGGCCAGGGACTTGACAGTGATTTAATGAATCGATCCATCCTCCGCACCTCTGATTTCTGATGCCTGAAGCAAGTTCTGGGGCTATCAACTCAGAACAAGCCAGAGACACTGGTGTGGGAGGAGGGGGATAGACAGCCTCTTTCTTCATGTTCACAGCAAGCCACTCTGGGCAGACAGGGAGGAAGCCCTGATGGAGCTGCCATAATCTTTTGGGTTGTCCTGGGAGGATCCTGCAGCTGGCCTAAAGCCATTGTTCAGTATACAGAATATAAAATGGTGTCTTTTATCAAGTCTGTTGGAACACACACACACACACACACACACACACACACACACACACCCGACACATTTTCATTCTTATTTATAAGACACCAGATTGAAACTGACAGGGAGTGAATTCTGGAGAAGATGTTGGAAGAAACATGGATTTCACCTGTTGAGCTGTCAGAGTGCAAAGAATTTATAACAATGACTTTTTCTGCTTTCCAACCAAATGCCTTTGGAAGCCCTCCAGCTGGCCCTTTGTGTCCTGACTGAGCACAAAAAGAATCTGGTGTCACAGTGAAGACTCAAGGAAGAGTATTGAATTGCAAATGTTCTCAGCAAATCTCTTGTTTGAACAGCACAGCAATGTGGATCTGTCTCGCACATCCCTGAAGAGACAATCTTGAATCCTGCAGTGGACTGTAATCCTCCAGGGCTGCCTTGTGCCACAGGCAAGCTCTGGATGTTTCCAGGATCTGTTTGCTGTTAGCCAGGAGTCAGGGAGGATTCTGAATGATGAAGGGAGCACTCAGAGCATGCTTTCAGGAACACCCACAACGTCCTCCATCTTGCTCATTTCATTTGGTTGCAGAACAACAAAGAATGAGAATTGTAGTTTTATGCTAATCAGTAATCTGGATAAAAATCTTTACTCTTAAAAAAAAAAATCCCATCAAGTCTATTTCACCTGGTTAATGATGGATCTCTCTTCCAATGGATGTCCCAGAGTTTCTAGCATGCCCAGGTCCCTAAGATCACTGAAAACACCTTGAGCTTCCATTGTAACTCCTGAATGACAGAGTGGCTAATTATGAACCATGTGAGTCAAAGGTCATCTGTTAATACAGTATAGTTCCTGCTGAACCCGTTCCCTACCAGTCTAGTAAGCAGCTCTGTGCATCTGGTAGAGAGTGAAATAGGAATCTATTTTAAGAAAGATGATTTTCTCTGTGTTAATCATTTGTGTTGTGATGATAAATTATACGTGAATTGACCTGGAGACACTAAAGCATGAAACCAAAGAGACTCAGGAAACAGTACTTCTAAATCAAAAGGTCTGTGATAAGTGGATAAAGGGAAATTAACTTGATATTTATAAGATCATGAGTCTTCTTTGTGCTAGCAGCTACCCAGGGGGAGATCAGCTTCATGGTCCAGAGGCTAAGATCTGAGCCCCAAGGAGGTCTAGAGGGTATTATATTCTGAGATCACTGGATCCAGCCTTCACTTAAGCATAATAAAGTAGCATTAACTCTGTCCTGCAAACCAGCCTGTCCTCAGTGATATCAAAGACGAGACTGTTTCTGGAGCTGGTTTACAAGCATTATGCTGTCTGTGATCTCACCTGTCTGTCTGGGCACTCTGGGAGAACAGACCCAGACATAGAAGCAAACCTGAGACTCAGGCTATTCAGAAAGCTCATCAGGATATGGGTGGGGAGCCTGAGGCTCCTACCTAAACTGAATTTTCATAAATGGTTTGAGAAATGCCTATGAAGTTTTGTCAAATCCTGGGAATGACCTCATGGCTCACACAGACTATAAGAATCTGAGCTAGATTGTGATTCTCCAAAGAACGAGAGCTATTTTGTGCATTTCTGAATATTAGATTCCAACACAAGACTTAATCCAAAAATCCGACACACATATCCATTTTATAAGATGTGCTAGGGTTGTGTTACACTCTCACTTTTTTTTTTTTTTTTGTAATTGTTCTTGTGTCCTGTCATGAGTCCTGAAGGCTATTCGAGGCACACTGCAGATTTTCCTTTCAGGAATATGTCCTTTCTCTTTAGTTAATAGGCAAACATCCCACAGTGAGCAAGTGAAGGGACACAGGGACAGGTGCTAGGAAGAGTGCTCATCTGTGGAATCTTAATCCACTGCTGGCAGGGGAGTAATTAGTATAATCACCTTGGAAAACAGTTTGACATCAGTTCCTGAAGTCAAACACACATATGTTCCACTCCACAAACATCCTACTGCCAGGCAAATACCCAAAGGTAATTCTCACTTGTGAGTGATCAGGGCCCCACACCCATCTTTGCCAACACCATGTGCAATAAGAAAAACCTGGAAGGAAGCTGTGTGCCTACTAGAAGTAGAATGGATCAATAAACTCTGGCACAGGCACACTGCAAAATGTTTGACAGAAATAATAAAAACCAGTAAATACAATGACTCTCCCAGTATGCCCTAGTACATAACATCCTATGACTCAGGTAAACCTTCTCATCTAATCTTTCTTATCCCAACTTATCCCATTATCCAGCCTCTAAAACCAGCAGACAGTCCCTGGGAACTCAGCAGCCATCCCAGTCAGGGAAATATGTAGGCTAACTATAGACCTTCTCCTTGCACTCTTCTATTACAAATCCAATCCCCCAGTCTCATCCCCATCTCTGTAGCAGACTACCTGTTGTGGCTTTTCCTCACACTCTGCCTCCATTCCTAGGGGATTAAGCAAATCCTTTTTGAACACCTTGTTTTTCTCTTTCTGTGGACCCTTCCCACCCTAACCCATCCCCACTCCTAAGTGACAGCTCCCAATACCAAGAAATGCATTTTACATGAAATCCCCAATGGCCACACCTGGCAGGATGCCAGAATAATTACCTACCAGGCAACGTATAACCACCACACCCTCCTAAGAACCACAGAAAGCAACAGAAATTAAAGAACAAAACGCCCATCCAACAAAGATAAGACCAGATATCAGCACCTAGAATTACAATTATCTCAAACTCAGATGCCTAGGGGCCACAATAAAAATCAATAACAATCAATGTAAACATCACTAACAGCCAGGACAGTATGTGTCTAGTAGAGCCCAGTACCTCTATTACAGTAGGCCCTGAGATTTGCAATATAGCTGAAGCATAAGACAAGGACTTTAAAATAGCTTTACGACCATGACAGAGGTCCTTAAAGAGGAAATGAATAAATCCCTTAAATAAATCCAGAAAAACACAAACAAGCAGTGCAAGAAAAGGAATAAAACAGCTCAAAGCCTGGAAATGTAAATAGAATCAATAAAGAAAATCCAAATGGAGAAAAATCTGAAAATGAAAAATTTAGGAATTCAAACAGAAACTTCAGAGGCCTCACCAACAGAACATAGAAGAGGAAAGAGAATCTCAGACATTGAAGGCATGATAGAATAAATGGATACCTCTGTCAAAGAAAATGCTAAATCTTTAAAAACCTTGGCACAAAACATCCATGAAATCTGGGATAGTACAAAAATACCAATTCTAAGAATAATAGGAATAGAGGAAAATATTTTCGACAAAATTATAGAAAAAAATCCTAACCTAAAGAAGGAGATACCCACTGAGGTACAAGAAGCCAAAACACCAAAATAGACTGGACCAGAAAAAAATTCTCCTTAGCAAATAATAATAAAAATACTAAGCATATGGGGCAAAGAAAGAATAATTAAAATTTCAAGGGAAAAAGACCAAGTAACAAATAAAGGCAGACATATTAGACTAACACCTGAATTCATAATGGAGAATCTAAAAGCCAGAAACACCTGGTCAGACATACTACAAACTCTATGAGACCATAGGCTACTATATCCAGTGAAACTTTCAATCACCATAGATAAAATAAGACATTCCTTTAGAAACACCTATCTACAAATCCAGCCTTCAGAAGTCACTAGAAAGAAAACCTCAATCTAGAAAAACTAGCCATACAATAAAAGTAAAAAATTATTCCAGACTAGAAAGTCAGAAGAGAGGAAACACACCCAACCTACCATAACCACCACCGCAAGAGCAACAATAATAACAAAATTGCAGGAATCAGCAAATACTATTCATTGATGACTCAATATCAATGATTTTCAATAAAGGGACACAGGCTAACAGAATCAATGTGAAAAGAGGATCTGCCTCCTATTGTATCTGAGCAACACATCTCACCATCAGGGATATCACCTCAAGATAAAAGAATAGAAAAAGAAATGGACCCAAGAAGCATACTGATATAGTTTTTGTTTTATCTTATTATATTTTATTTTATTATATTATTATTTCTTAGAAGCTTATTAGTTTTCTAATGAGAATCAAAAAGGGGTGGATCTGGATGGAAGGGAGACATGAGTAAGAACTGGTGAGAGTAGAGGGAGGAGAAACTATAACAGGATATAGATGAGAAAACTAGCCATTTTCTATCAAAGGTAAAAATAAAAAAACAAAGGTATTTAGCCATCATAAAAAAATACTTAACAAAAGCACATTTTAGGGAAAATACATAGGAAATGAGAAGTATTGATTAAGTATAACATTCACTTTGGAAGCAGTATATATAGCTAAGGAGCAGATGGGGCCTCTACAGGGGAGAAATTGATGTTTTGATCAAGATTCTAGCTTTCGTTTTGTATGGCTGATCTAGGGTTGAGAAGAAAGCTTTCTCAGATCTGAATGTGTGGAGTCCAAAAACAGTGTCTTATGGTTAAAGGTGAGAATAGTACCTCTGCCCAATTGAAAATTCTCTCCACTTCTGTGTCGGCACAGACACCGCTCTCGACTTACCATGTTCCATGCCCCTTCCCAAGCCAACTCACACCCTCTCCAGCTTCCAAATTACTTGTATTGACAGCTTGATAGATGAAGAAATACATAGTGTTTCTGGGGAGAAAATTAATTTTGAAAGTAATTAAAGATGACTAGCTTCTGGTGGAATACAAAAGAGGCTTGCTTTCTGCAGAATGTCATCCTCAGGGTTTGAAACTCCACTTCAAGGCCCAGAAAACTAAAGAAGTCTAATTCTAATTATTCCTACAGCACATGCACATCCTTTTGAAAGTCTCTATTGACAGTCTGTGAGAGATTCTTATTATGTCAAACTCCTCTTCCTTCCTTTGGCACTGACGATTCTAATAGAGGAGAAAACAAAAAAAGGCTTTGTCCTTGAACTTCATAAACTCTTAGAACACAAAACAACCTGTATCATCCTTAACATTAATAAGTAACAAAGGTGCAGTGGGAGTTCAGGTTGGGATCACTCTGCAGGGTGAGTGAAAGTTGACTTCAAAGTATCTTTGCCTAACATCTTCCAGACTCCTGTGGGCTGGAGAATAACCTGTGACCACTGTTGCCACATTCAAAAGGGAAGCCCAGATATATTCTTCAGGTGAAATGTTGTACTGGGAGGGACACACAAAGGGAGTTTAGATAGAAGTCTCCTGGGCTAGCCTCCTGCACACATGTCACAGGCCTCTCTAAACCCTGAATGACTTACAGGCAGAATTATTCAAGCACATGGACTCCTTACAGCTCCCCCAGCCCCTGCTCTGCTAGCCCCTTAACCTCTCCTAGTTCCTCTGGCTGTACTATGCAGTTATGCTGGAATTTCCAACTAGTTGTGGATCAGCCCTAAAGCTGAGAAATACTTCAGTTTCTGCCAGAGAAGCAGACTCCTCCAAATACTTCAGGTGCTCACACATCCAGGTCCATATTCAAATTTTAACACTGCCGACCAGGAACCAGCACAGCTGGCATGGTCTCCTAGTCCATCTCCTCCGGCTTTAACCATACCTACAATTTGTATGGCACAGTTGGTCACACCGCAGCCCTTCCTCAGAGCTGGCTTCCTCTCATGCTCAGTGCAGTCCTTCACCTAGACTTCCCTTCATGAGGCCCAGTGGAGATGGCCCATCCTAGCTCTATTTCTCTATAACCACATTTTATTTTGATGGGGTTCTTAAATGCAGTAAAGCGACTGTATCACATTTTGAATTGGGCATTTTTCTTTCTTAATGTTGTGGAGACAGCCCTCCTCATCTTCTGGAGTCCATTTCCAGTACCTAGAATCCTAGGCTGGCCTTCTCTTGGCCCTCCTTTACATTCAGTCCCCATGGCTGCTGTCCTTTTGTCCTGGTATGTCATGGCTTAGCAAAGCTGAGACTTGAAGGAAACTTTGTTCTTTCTATCCTGCTTTAAAATATTTCCCCAATCTCCTGCTTTCTTGATACTCAGTTATGCTAATTAAAATTTTTTAAGCACTCTAAGGGCATTCCTCTGATTGCATAAAGGACAAGGCAATCCCCTCTTGGCAGGTCAGTAGCCTATCATTGACTGCATTCTGACCCTTAGGTCTGGTCAGGTCCATGCCTTAAGGTTCAGTGTACAAAGGCCCAGGCAAACTTGTAAGGTTAGAACTCACACTATGCCCTCTTTTCTCAGCTTCCCTGGTAACAGCAGCCACCTAGCCTCTCAGACACTTTTCAAGCAGGACTGCCCAGTCCACAGGGTTTCAAAGACTGTGGGTCCTTCAGAAATAGGAGGCAAGTTAGAGAGCTAAGAAGGGCAGACCTGCTTAGAAGGAGCAGCCACGGGCTTGTAAGTAGACCTGTTCAAGGCTAGGGGTATTGAGCTGAAATCCCTCAGATGTTAATAACCAAAATGTATACTCAATTTCAAGTGGCTGTCATATTCTTTTAAAAGATGTGCAGACTTAAAGATGCCCCTGCCTCCCTCCACAACCACAGCTTGTAGTCCCCTTCCTGGAACATGGTGGAGCTGTCTTTGCTCCTAGCTAGTAGAATGAAACAAAAAGAAGGTTGGGTATGGCTCTGCAATGGAGCCAAGGCCTTCTCGCTAGTTAGTTTTGAAGAGACAAGCCCCTATGCTAACAGCTGCCTGATGGTGAGGCCATGCAGCCAAGAGCAACAAGGACCCCAGCCCTCAGCCAGCAAGAAATCCAGACTCCAATTGTGTACCCCAAGATGAAAACACTGCAAACACTCCCAGGAGCTCAAAGGCACGCCTCCCTTCCTCAGGCAAGCCTTAGGAACATCCTTTGTCATAGAGAGACATCAACACAGATCTGCAGATGTCACGGTTTTGGGATGTTTAGATGCCTGACAGAAAGCAAGGTGATGTCGTATGATTTTTGGAGCACTGCACAAAGCATGTAGCATGGAGCTTGGCTTTCATGTTGGATAACAGTTCATCATGGAGCCAAAGAGGTCTCTGGGATTATAAATGCCTGCCAGAGATGCTCAGGGCCTCCTGTCCAGGGGGAACAGAGGTCAGATGAAATCATTCTCAAACAGTCCAAACAGCATTGTGGAAAGGCCTTCGGGCCTCTTGGGGAGTGGCTGGAAACTTACTAAGCATATTGGATATTATGGAATAAAAACAGCCTGGTGAATAAAGTATGGCCTGGGCCACAGCCCTGTGTTGCACGCCTAGCTCCTTCAGAGATGGGATCTCCCTGAAAAAAGTCACTACAGACACAATGAATCCAAAGCTTTCCACACTAAATGTTTGCCCAGTACTGTTTGCTGGGAATCGCTTACATTGTCTAAGTTTTTGCGGAATCTCCCTTAAGCCAGTTCTCAGTTGATAAATGGATTGTTTTTTTCCAATAGATGAAGAAGAATATAAGAGTGCTTTGAAAATGAATCACAGAACCCCCAGGCAGTTGTCAATAACCCCATCTGTGTTTCTCCTGCCTTCTGCCACCTCTTTGAATCTCTGAGCCCCAGCCCCGGCCCAGATCATCCTGGCATGAGGTTCTGGATGAGTCCAGCTCCCGCTCTTGGTCCATGCTTCGATGTTTTACTGCCTGGCTTTCATTTCAGCTTTGTCTGTCCATGGCCTCCCTTCCGTGGTGACACTGATGCACTAGGACCTCCCAGCCCAGCTTTGGTCTGGGCTAGTGCCCCTCCAGGTATCTAGCAATTCCAGGAAGGAGATGGATTGCGAGGACAGCGTTCACCCAGCCAGGCTGTTTCCTACTCTCCCTGCAGTGTGAGCTGCACACCAATGAAGGCTGCGGGCGCACGGTTCAGCACTCCATTATTTCTCAGTGACGGTTCCACCTCCTGCTTGCTACGCTCACTAAAAGGGATCCAAAATGTTGCTTTGTCATTTTTCAAACCGCAGCAGCTTTCCACTTATCATACAGGGGCTAATTCACTCCCACCATGTAGACCCTTTTGGAGCATTGTTGAAGGACTGGGAATCGAGGCTCAAGAGGGAACATTTAGTTTTCATTTAAAGTGACATGTAAGGAGCCAGCTGCCTTCCCTTCATGACAAGTTGACACCATCCAACAAGGCATTGCAGTGATGGGGCTCACATGAGGACAAGCCCAAGATGCTCCCAGATGTCCACACTGAGAACACAGGCCTGTGTTGGGTCATACACACAGTAAGAGGAACCTCTTCAGCCAGATCCAAAACCCAGATATGTACCTGATTTTCATCATCTCCTGCAGCCTCAGAAAGGGACTGTAGGGCATAAGGAGTAGAGGCTGGCTGGTTTTGTCTAGACTGAAACTGTGGATCTGAAATGATGACCCTGGGACAGATGGCTGAGAGAGATAGGAAGAGCCACGTTTCTCTGCCTTCCTTTGTATCAAGGAATAGTCCAGAGCTACGGGCTAAGTTGCCTCATGTGTGACTGGCCATCTCATCCTGAGATTGTTCCTGGAAAGATCCAGTTCTCCAGGTATGTCAGAATCCTTCTTCTGCACCCGTGGGGCTCATGCTAGGAGAATTTCCTATCACAGGACTCAGGCCCATATCCAAGGTCTCACTGATTCTTGCATCACATTGGGTCTGTCCAATAGTGTATTGAGCAGCTTAACATTAATTTGTGTGACAAATACCTGAGAGAGTCAACTATAAGGGGTTAAGTCTCAGCCCAGGTTAGTTGGCTCTGTTGCTTTGGGAGAATCATCTATCTTTTCTGTCCTATCTGTCTGTCTGTCTGTCTGTCTGTCTGTCTGTCCGTCTGTCCGTCTATCTGTGCATCTGTCTATCTGTCCTATCTGTCTATATGTCTGTCTCCCTGTTTGTCTGTCTTTCTATCTCTCTATCTGTCTTATCTATCTGTCTGTCTGCCTATCTGTCTGTCTGTCTGTCCTATCTATCTATCTATCTATCTATCTATCTATCTATCTATCAGTCATCTATCATTTTCTATTATCTATTTATAGGTCTGTTTACCTATCTGTCATTTATTATCTATCTACTGGTCTGTTTATCTGTCTGCCATCTATTATCCATCTGTCTGTCTATTTATCTATCTATCTATCGATCGATCGATCATCTATTATACATTGGTCTGTTTATTTGTTTATCATATATCTCTCTGTCTATCCTCTACCATCTCTCTATATACACATACATACACATATACCCACACTTCTCTATCTATATCCCCTACCTAACCATTGCCTGCCTAGCTACACATTATCTTCTAGCTATTTACTTATTTTTCAGTTCTAGGGATGGAACCCAGGACCTCAAACATGCTTAGTAAATGCTCTACTGGTGACCTCTTCCACAGCCTGTTTGGGCATAAGACAAGTGACAAACTACAACATGAGTCTTGTTTTTTTGTAACAAAAGCATCAATTTCAGTGTCGCCACTTTCCAACAGTACCACACTGGTACCAAGCCTTTCCATGTGGCCTTGGGGGAGGGTACTGCAAGTCCAAACTAAGGCCCTGGCAATGTCTGGCTAAAGCCAGACCCCCAGACTCCAGGGTGACAAAGAGCATAACTAGGAAGTGCTGCCTACGCCTTAAGAGGGAACATTTGGTTAGTGGACCTTGGTAAGAGGGGTTTGGTGAATCATAGAATAGCTCACATTTACTACCATTTATCCTATCCAGGATGACCTCCTTCTTTAGTGCCATATTATAAAAACTAGTTTGCATATTACAAAACAGTCAATTTTTAAAATTATCATGTCAAATCACTTTCTTTCACTTTCGCTCTGTGGCCTACCACTGGCACTCTGTCAGCCACTGTGACCACTAGGTAAGTTTTCTAGCACTGGACATGCCTCTACTTGTAGCCTGCCATTTGCACTGTAGCACTGGATCTATTCCATGTCCAGTTATTAGGGTCCATGTATGTCTGATTTCATACTGCCAGTATTTTTGGTTTGCAGTGATCTTTTGAAAAGGCCCCTCACCATCCTCAGCACACTAATCCATAATCCAGTCCTCTCCTACCTGTTGTGTTATCTTTGTGCCAACCTTCAGACCTTCGGTGCTCCTCCGTGATCTGTCCTTTGCTTCATTAGCTGTCACCTACGCCCACACTTCCAGCCCTAGTCTCTTTACTTGGTTCTCACATATCTTGAAGCATATCTCCAGGTTCTCCAGTCTGCCTCAGTCTCTCAGTTCAGCCCCACTTCTTTGCTTTGCTGATCTGGGAGCACATGATTTCTGGCTACATGGCAGTTAGATTATAGCTTGGGTATGCTACAAAGGTCTCATGTATCAGAAACTTGGCTCTCAGTAATGGTTGATTGTAGGGCAAGTGGACCATACCACCAGACAGAAGAACTGGTAAGGTTGAGTGAGCCCAAATTCTGTGAAACTCAGAATTGAGTATGGTACACATGGGACCAGCTCCCTACCAAACTCTACCTGCTTTGGAACACTTAATCATGACACCCTACTGAGAGGGCTGTGACAATCAGCCACTTCCCTAAACATCTGAAGTCCTTCTCCATGCTAATAGAGCGTCACTACTACCTCAAGCTGAGCCAATAGGAAGCATCTACCCCTGGATTCCACCCTACTTCTCAATGTTTACAAAGTCTCTATACATATGGATTAAGTACATAAATTATTTCACCAAGAATTGTTTGAGAGTGACTGTTTTACTGGGCTGTAACACTTTGAGGAAGAATTTTCTCTCCTGAAGCATTCATTGCTCGACCTTAGACTTGCCTGGCAGGCTTGGTTCATGCCTGTCGCAGCCACTGCCACTGCCACTGCCATTGGCACTGCCATGGGCCTAGCTTCTACTGTGGTAGTGGGTGAGACCTGGGACCCTGGCTACCTGCTCTGTGCAGGCTTCCCTTCTGAGAGCTGGAAAACTTTGGCTGTTTCCTGCTGGACCAGCGACCCATGGAATCCCTGGTTCCATGGATGACAACAATGGATCCTTTCAGAGTTGTGCACACTTCCAGAGGAATAAAAATAGTTTTGCTGGACTGAGTTCTCATGAGAGGTAAACAGAACAAACGTGGCCACTCCCTGGAATCTTTGGGTTTTGGTCTCATTTAGAGTCAAACCAAGGCTAGTGTTAAACCTTTTACATGTCAAGGTTGTCAGTTAAATAAATCCTCTTTTATTTATGAAGTAATTCAGTCACAGATATTTCATTATAGTTATAAAAATGGGAGCAATGCTAAGAGTTTCCAGATTTCTTTATTATTATCTACTTAGAAACCTTTCAGACTTTTAAAAAATGAACTTGCTCTCCTTGACATACAACTACAAACAATGGGTAACTTATGTGTTGAGTGTGTGTTTGTGCTATGTATACAAAGAATAAAACCTTCAACCCTACAAAAGCCAGTGCTTGCCCATCCCTCATCTCCATTAAGATGTATGGATTTAATTAAAGAAGATGGTCTAGAAAGGTATGGGCAAAACAAAGCTGAGAGGAGCCCCAAAGGGAAGAAATCGGTGTCACAGGAGCATGAGTTTGCAAAACTCATGACATCTCACTGCCCAGAGGAGTGGCTATGTCTGGGGTCTGTGGATGGATGGCCACTATGGGAACTGTAGACCAGTAAGATGGACCAATGAGCATAGGGATACATCCTAAAGAGGGTCTCACCTCTCTATATTGTTCCTTTGAGTTCTCTCAGTGAGCTCTGGGGTAGGCAGTTGTGTCAGGTAACAATGGTCATCTTTCAGGATACAAGGCAGAATTCCACAGTATTCTCTTGGGGCACAGAGCTGGACAGATAATGGATGACATTTAGATGCCCTGGGTGGTTGGCAGGATTGGCCAATGGGTGTGGCATCTTGTTGACTTCCTGGCCTCTGCTGATTTCTATATTTTACCAGTATTATCTAGGCAGGTCACGAGAGCTTCTCCCTGCTTTCACATCCTGTGGGGTTCTTCATCTCCTAGGAGAACCCTGGGCCTTCCTATTCAGTCTCCTTGATGTTCCTTGAGCCCTGGCTCCCTTACTTCATCACAACCTAGTATACAAGAAGTCATGGAGCTCTGCCTCCCCATCCTGATCTTGCTGCCAGGATCATACACTGCTCTTGGTGAACAGAGATCATTGCCCTACAGTGTGTGGTGCCATCCACCCTCTCATTCACCTTTAGGTAGCAGCAGTGGCACCTGCTCAGACATGGGCATGTTCCCTGTGGTCTGTGCCCATGCTGGATGTGAACTTCTGGGGCAGGGAGATGGCTTTTTCTCTGTTCACCTATGGAGGATGGTGCTGGAGAAACTTAGAGGAGAGTGCTCTTCAGCACACGGAGAATAAAATGTTTCTTCAGGAACCTGGCCCTAGGATACACAACACCTCAACCAGGCGAAGTACTCTGCAGGGCTCACCAGTAAGGATGACCTCTCCCCAGCCAGGTGAGTGCTAGGTGATAGATTAACTTCTGCTTTGTGGCAACTTCACAAAGTTGTGGTTTACCATCTGTGTTCACCTGCCTTCTGCTGTTAGACCACTGACAGGTAGGTTAGAAAGAACTCATTTCTCATAGTCTGGAGTCTGGAAGATTCATCATCAAGGGACCTTTCTTTTGTTCCTTCCCAGGGTGAAAGGAGAGAGAATGGAGGATGGAGGCTCAAATGCTATCACTCTTGTGGTAATGAACCCACTGGTTAGATAATGACCTTAATCCTTTCCCAATAGCAGAGCCCTTGTGAACCACTCTGATCAGCTATAACTGTCAATTTGCCACAGCCTAGAGTTATATGAGAAGGGACTCTCCACTGTCCAGATTAGATTGACCTCTGGACATGTCTATAGGGGTTGTTGTGATTGCTAACTGGTGTAGGAGAGCCTAGCCCACAGTGGACAGCACTATTCCCTGAGCAGGTGGTCCCGATCTATGTATGTAAGCTCTCTTTGTATATGAGCCTTTGAGCAAGCCAACAAGCAGGCATTTTATCCAGGGTTTCTGCCTTAAGTTTCTGCATCGATTTCTTCCCTGACTCCCCTCAGTGATGGACTGTAACCTATAGGTTAAGTAAATCCTTCTGTGTCCTAAATTGTTTTTGGTCAGAGTGTTTTATCACAGCAACAGAGATCAAAATAAGGCATCAGCCTCTTACCAAAATTCCACCTCTCCAGACTGTCCCATTGGAAATGAAGCTTCTCATGTGTGAACTTCAGGAACAACAGCCTTGGCTCAATCACTCAAAACAGCTGCACTAGAATGCTCTCCTGGTGAGACGTGTCCTATAAACTGGTTAGAGTTGAGTGTGCTAAAATTGGGAGTCTCTGTAGGTAAGTAGAGAAAATTGTAGCTCGCAATGTTTTTACTTTTTCACTTTAAAGGCAGTAAACTGTTCAGAAAGTGTTCTCAGGATAACTAGCCAATTACATCCCTGTGTCCAGCAGGTCTTGAGGCTGGGACTACCCCTACCTACTGTGGGGAGACATGCAAGGTCACTAATAGGGCAGAGGCAGGTTCCTAGAATGGCTTCTCAGCCAGCTTAGAGAGTAAAGCTCTTATGATTTCTTTCACAGACATCTACAGCAGCTACTGTCTCACCCATAGGCCTGAACTAAAAACCTGAGTTTAGATCTCTGGCTTATACCTTTTAAGATATTGGGTCAGGAGCAGAGACATATAGTGCTCACTACAGGGGACCAAGCCCCAGAGGAGGAGGTTGATTCCACTGAAGACTATTCCAGCCTGCTCATCTCCCCCTACTTTGCCAGTCCTGGCCATGAGCTAACTGCAGACCAGGATGAGGACAGGAGCTAAAGTTCCTTCACTGTAGTCTCCAGAGAGATGTACCTTGCAAGTCAAATAGACACCCAGCCTTGAGGGCGGGGAGCAGAACAAGATGAGAAGATCCTCCCCAAAGCAGAGAGCTGGTCAGTCTCTGAAGGAGAGGAAGCTTGAGGCTTTCCATGAAACCTGTGTTCACTCAACTACACGTGAGACCCATGAGCTGAGTCAGGAGTGTTGAGCCAAGAGGTAAGCAGTAGAGAGATAGCCAAGAGCTATAGGCCAGGGCCAATGGCAGAGCCCAAAGCAGCAGGAGACACAAGGGAAACAGCAGCTCTCTGGAGGCAGACACTCACCAGCAGTGCTGCCTTGCTTTCACGTGTGGCCCTCATACTCCCTGGGTGCAACATTTAAGTGATTTAAATCCTAGTGGAAAATAGATCTGAATCAATTTCATTAAAAGAGAAATATGCACTTTGAGGCCCATTGAGAGCATAGGCAATAAAATCATGGGGCCATTAAATGAAGGCTATCAAGAGTGTGACAAGGACATCTAAGCAGAGACAGTGTCCCGAGGTCCTGACCACCTTGATATTCTTAGATATCTGAGTATCAGGCATGATGGAGGAACCAGTCCCTCTTGCTGCTGCTTCTTGGGGATGCTTCCTGTTTACCTCCTCCTAATATCTCTTACTACTATGATCAGTGCTTCCCCTGGACCCTTGCTACCCAGGCCAATCCATAGTCCTCTTCCAGGGACAAAATGTCACTGAGCGCTTGGAACTGTTAGGCAGCATTCTGGAGTCCTACTAACAGAGAGAACTGTTCTTCTGTCTTGGGTTGCTGTCAAGGATGCTTACATGCATGTAGCTAAGCCATTCACAGTCCTCCAAGCCTGACTCCTGCAATATATGTACAAGCACACACATGGACTCATTGTTACACAAATTCTCTCCAAACTCGCCAGGCAGGAAATGCTATCTGGACTCCTGACTCCGGTGAGGCCACTATGGGAACTCACGGTTTGAACTCAGATGAGCTGATGCTGGCCGGGGTCTTCTTCTATGAGTCATACCATGCCTGGACCTTTGATTTTCTTTAATGTTTGTTCTAGTTTGTCATGTCTGACATGACAGTGGTGAAGTAGCAGAAACATTTACATAACCGCTTAAATACAGATGAGTGGGGCCTTGAGGCTTAAGTATAACTGTAAATTGCCTTTGTTCTGAAGAAAACTGTCCTTTAGGGTCACACCAAAGAGCCTCTGGGGTCGTTGCCTTCGATATGAGAATTTAGATATCTTTGTGTTCTTTCAGTCACACTGAACTGCTCTGTCTAGGTCTCTGTCTTCAAGCCTATGGTTCATACAGTGAGTGACCACTTGGGCCATTTGGTGAACCCAGAACAAAGGTTGGGCGGGGGAAGGTGGCACAAGGAATGGAAGCATGCAGCCAGCCCTCACCCCATGGCTTTCCATAGCTCAGATCCATTGAACTCAGCTAAAATGCAAGTGCAGAGAGGTGGCCCTTGGGATATGTTGGGTCAGGCCCTAATCAGAAAAGGTAGCTGGCTATGAACACATTTCAATATACCAGATGAGCATGGGGCAAGGTGACTGCCTTTGCCCCTTAAACTCTGATTTCCCCCTGGTGCCTATACATCTATCTGAAAATGATGAGAGGTCAAGATTGATATCTATCTATCTATCTATCTATCTATCTATCTATCTATCTATCATCTATATATCTATCTTTAGGCAGTGAGAAGTTTCATGAGGTAAAGGTGCTTGCTGCCCAGGCCTGATGATCTGAATGTAATCCCCCTAGCCAGCATAAAGATGTGAGGAGAGAAACAAGCCCACCTCCCCTCTAATCTCCATGTGCACACTGTAGCACATGTGTGCCTTTAGTCATATACTCGCACACATGTACACACATCATGCACATACACAATAATAGTAACTTAAACATTTATACTTTTTAACAGATAAAAGCTTACCTCCTTGTCAATGTCTGCTCCGCTCCTCTCTTCCCTTGCAATTTGTGGAGCTTCTACTTCTACCCTGAACAGCTATCACAACACAGATAGAGCCAAGAGAGCCACCACAAGGGGCAGGAGAGAGATTAGGTGTGAGGAAACAGAAGCAGAAGCCTCAGGAGCCTGTCCCTGACACTGATGGTCAAGGACAATTTCTTTTGTGCTCATTTATCTTCATCTGCAAAGCCACAATCACGGAGTCATCTGAGCCCTGACCTCATCAGTTGACAACTGCTCTAAGGCAATGAGTGATTTCTCTTCCAAGGTCCCCCAGGATATGATCACCAACTTCTCTCACACTGTCAAGTCTGCAGGCAGAGAATGTGCTTGACTGCCCAGAAAGCACCTTGTCTGTGGCACGGCACCTCGTAGGAAGAGTCTTCCTTCATTTGCACAGCAACTTTCTAAGGGCAAATCTGATGAGCCAACTCTATGAACAGAGCTAGATCTGTGGAATGACTGGCCCATGCCAGATCCCTTTCTGGGATTTGATTCAGTGGCTTCACCTGGGCACATCTCCCCACCCAGCCCAAGGCCATGGCTCCTCAGAGATGAAGGCTCCTCAGGGGTGTCTCATGACTACCACCACAGAGGCACCCTGGCCCCAACAGGCCCAGAAAGAAGATGTGTGCTGTCTAGTGCACCCTGTTTCTGTAACTTTGCGGAGGCTTTGTGTAGCGACTGAGCACTCAAAGAGAAGTGACCAAATCTGTTAAAAGATGTCAAGAACAAACTCCTGTTTCGTCTCCCATCCCTATGCCTGCCACCCCACCCTCTCCCACTTATTGGCCCTGGCATTCTCCTACACTGGGGCACAGAACTTTCACAGGGCCGAGGACCTCTCCTCCTATTGATGATCAGCTTTGCAATCCTCTACTATACACATGCTGCCAAAACAATCAGTCCCACCATGTATAGTCGTTGGTTGGCAGTTGGGTCCCTGAGAGCTCTGAGGGGACGGGGGAGGAAACAGGAGTTTGTTCTTGTTGTTTTTGTTTGTTTGTTTGTTTGTTTTTTGGAGGGGAAACTGGGAAAGGAAAAATTTATATGTAAATAAAGAAAATACCTAATAAAAAATAAATTAATTAATTAAAAAAAAAGATGTCAAGAGGTCACTGGGGAGGCCGAACTGGACAGTAAGAGCTCCATATGTGCAAAGGGGAAGTCAGGAGGCATGCACTAACGTCCGAAGAATCATCTGGTTCTATTGGAGAGAGACGAAGTCAGTCACATGATCCCACGGAAGGAGGAAGGCACTCAGTCTCACTGACGGTAGGAAGGGGGTCACGTGGTCTCACTAAGCACTGGATAGCCTCACTCTCTTTCCTAGGAGCACATGCTCCATGTTTATAGTTGGTGAGTGTGAGCACAGGACATAGGGTGAGCTAGGACGGAGAGGGCTGGCTTTGAGGGTCCAGCAGAGGTAGATGAGTAGGAGCAGAGGGAAGACCTCCAGTAAGGCAGGCTGAGGAATGTTTCCCATATTACCAGGTGTTTCATGTGCTCAGAGGTGTGGGGAAGCTGGGGAGAATTCAAGTTGTTAAGTGCCTCTTTGCCTCTCTAGTACACCAAGCTCTGAGGGAGGCTGTCAGAACAGCAGTTCCAAAGATTCTGTCACTGAACAAGTGTCACTCACTGAGGAGGGGCACAGGCAGGTGGTAGCGATGATCATACTTGGCCCCAGACCCCCTGCCCTTTACAACCTCCAGAGAGACATGTAGTCCAGAGGGTGGGTGGAACTCATTCCAGAGGCCTGATCGTATCCTCTCCGCAAAAAGAGGCCATGCTCAAGGGGATCCGTGTTTCTGCAAAGGAAGTTGGAGACAGAATGGGCAGGCAAAAATGGGAGGCTCCCTTGAGGGGGAAGCTTCGGAGGAGCTCCTATTGCTACAATGATGCTTATGTTTAAAGGTTTATCTTGTTGCTACACAATATTTTTAAAACACAGAGGCACAAAACAACATCAAATGAAAAGCATGGGAACCCATTTGGCAGCTTCAACAAAAACCCCACTCTGCAGCATTGCTTTCCAATCTTCTTTTCTCCTTAGAAGATATTGCTGTTATTCTTGGTAACTACCCCCATTGTTCGCCAAAGCCTAACACATCGTGATGGACACTTTAGGAAAACAACAGGGCCTTGAAAGCATGGCATAAAACTGAAATTCACCAGTTAATTTTCCCATTTGTTCCCATTTTTTACTTCTTTGACCATTTCATATAAGTACATAATGCACTTTAGTCATTTCATGGCCCCCATTCTCCACTCTCATCCCACTCCCTCTCAGTGAAATCATCCCTCCAATGCTATGCTGCAGAGAAGGCTCTGAGGTCCACCTAGCTCCCCACCTCTCTCCCTTTTATGTTCTGCATAGCTTGGATGCATACTGGTTCAGGGCTCTGTGGTGTATTCTTCATGAGGGAAGCTGGACCTCCTGAGCAAGGAGCCTACCGAAGCTGTCATCAAGGGTTTCCCTTCAAGGATTGTACTATCAGCATAGGATCACTCCACATGTTATGGAATGTTGTGATCTGCCTGAATGTCCATGCATAGTTCATATGTTTTGACATTCCATATAAATATCATTCCATATAAATATTGATGTTTTATGTAGATTCTCCCATGTTGACTTTCAGGACCTACAATTCCTGTAAGCTCTACATTAGTTAACCACCCATTTTCTCACCATAGGAATTCAATGACCCAATTTTCCAGCATCATAAATGATACAACAACACATTTGGATCCATATCTCCACACACACATGAGAAGGTTTCTTTTGCTTAGAAGTACAACTTGAGAGCACCTTCACCTTCACTAGCTTATACTAAGGTGTTCTTAACTGTGGTCAACCCTGTTCCTTGTCACCTCTGATTCTGACACAACCCACCCAGGGTCCACATGCATCCTAGGCTAGCTCTGACACATGATAGACCACAATGCAATGGTGCAATGTTAGAAGTTTGGAGGCCTCCTGCAAAGATCTTTGGTCAATGTGATTGCTATTGTTTCTGGTGAGGGCTGGGAAGGAAGCACAGAGCATGGTGCATGGCTGTGTGTGGCTCTTCATCTGTTGTTGTTCACTTTCCTATTGATTGGGTGACCGTCACTCACCTCTGGCATTGATTGTACTGCAATCTCCCCCCGCTGCACCTTCTGTTTCATCTTATTTATTATATTGTCTATTGTTGGAAACACAAAACTCAATACAACTGCATTTACTGTTCCTTGTGTGAATTTTTTTTTTTTAATTTAAGCAATCTTTTCCTACCCTCAGAGTTAAAGAAATTCCTCTAAAATGTATTTTAAAACCATTAAAGCTCTGTTTCTTTTATTCCTATTTTTTGAGTCTATTTCTGGCATGCAGCAATATTTTGAGGTTATGTTGGAGCCATGCTGTCCCTTTGGCTTCCTTGCCCTGTGTATTATGCCATTGATTTGCAGAGGAAGTGAGTGAGTGGGAGGCACTGAATTAGACCTAGCAGTCCTCCTGCTCAGGAGCGGCTCTGATGCTCAAGAACTTGGGGCCTGTGGGGATGAAGAAGCCACTTTGTGTGACCAGCACAGAGGTAGAGGATAGCTTTTGGCCAAAGCTGTATTCCCTGACCTCTGTCCCCATTTCCATGAGCCACAGGGACAGGTAAACTTGTCAAACAGGCTCCTTCTCTCCTCTGTTCAAGGATACCATCAGGAAAGGACTTTTGAAGTCTCAGCGAATAGAAGTTCTGTTAGGAGGCAGGATGTATTGTCTTTCATTTCTCTGCAGTTGATTCTTCAAAATGAAGTACAGAGTTTAAAAGCAGATGGGAGTAATCCCAAGTGGGAGGGATCTTACACATGTCCTTTTCTCAAGGTAGCATTTTCAACCTGAAGTCCTTTCAGGTTTCCATTCACTGCCTCAAACACTTGGTCCTATCTGTCACAGAGAGACACCTAAATGTGCACTGAAGGTCTCTGTGAGTTTATACCAGTAATGGCTTTGGCCTGGCTCTGTGCTGTCTGCAGGGATAACCCAAGGTCACAACAGAGCTGGCTTATAGGACATTGGGTCCACTTTATGCAGCATGACACATTATCTCCAAGCTCATCTCTCCCAAATGTATTTGTTCAAAAGTGATGCTTTCTCTCATATGTAAAAATCAAGTGATAATGGAGAGGGACAGGTAGCTTACCTTTGGGCTCCTTGGTGACCTTGTCTCCCTTTACAAAATACGATATTTCCAAGGTCTGGACAGCTCTGGTCAGCATTCAGCATTGGTGTTCCATCCTCTTCTTAGAACCCAGAAGCTTCTGTATGTCTTGAGGATGAGGCTCTAGCAGTTTCTCTCCTCCTGTGGAGACTCCACTCCTCTTCCTCTGTCCAGCCATAACCCTCCCTCCCCTCTTCCAACAGTCTGTCCCCTTAAAATTCTCTACCTTTTCCTCTTCTTTATTTCTTCTTGACAATGGTTTCCTGACACACATGCATGGTGGTCATTTATCTTTTTGTCAGCTATTTGCATACAGAAAGGAAAGCTCTGGAAAACGAGCATGAGTCCTCATTCCTTTGTGCTGCTCATACTTTATCTCCAGCTCTTTCAACTCCACTGCATAGTTACTCACAGGAGACAAAGTACTATTCATGTGCAATACATGTCAGAGTGTGATCCGGAGAGCACTGGCAGGACCCACGCTACCCCTTTCAGAGTTCTCCCTGAAGGGTGAAGAGACTAATGCTTAATATGTAAAGATTCAGACATTGGCTGACAACCACTGTCTTTCCATCTGTGTCACCACAAGAACTCAGAGGCAGCCTGGGAAGAGGAGGACAAAAAGGAGCAGAGAGGGCCAATGACATTATTTGCATCCCCAGATGTTTCTCAACCTTTCTAATGCTGTAACCCTTAAATACAGTTCCTTATGTGGTGGTGACTTGTTAACCATAAAATTATTTTTGTTGCTACTTTATAACTGTAATTTTGCTACCCTTGTGAATTGTAACATAAAGGTTTTTTTTGTTTTGTTTTGTTTTTGTTTTTTGTTTTTTGTTTTTTGTTTTTTGAAATAGAAATTTGACAAAGGGGTTGCAAGCCACAGGTTAAGAATCGCTGCCTTAACCTTGGCCCTGTGAAGGTTCTATGCCCCAGTGTAGGGGAATGCCAGGGCCAGTAAGCAGGAGGGGGTGGGATGGTGAGCAGGGGGAGGGGGGAGGGAACAGGGGATTGTTTTAGTTTTTGGTTTTATTTTATTTTATTTTATTTTATTTTTGGAGGGGAATCTGGGAAAGGAGATATTGTAAATAAGAAAACATATAATAAAAAAAAAAAAAAGAAAAAAAGAATCGCTGCCCTAGATCTATGACTCAATCAGTTTGCCTCTTGGCTAGAAATCCCACCACTAACAATCTTTAGTATAGTTGATACTATAGAAATCCTTGCTGTGAGCCACTCCTGGAGAGCCAGCAGGGCCAAACCCTTAGCTAACATCCACCTGCTCCACACTCGAGAACCACATAGTGTGAGGCCCATATTATGCAAAGCAAGCATGTGCCTTACTAAACGGGACTTCTGTGTTTACCAAGAAGGGCACCTAGGGATCCTCAGGGGGCTGGTCACCAGCTTTTCCTTTGTGCCACTGGTGTACAGATGAGATATAGCCCCTGTCAGGAATGCATGTTGAGCCTATGACTGCCTTTCACAGCACTTCTCCAATCTTTTTTTCCTCTTAACACACCTGCTGGGACTAAACATCACTGTGAACAGCCCCAGAGGAAGGATAAGAATCAGCATCAATGACTCAGTGTGCTTCCACTGCACCCAAGAGATGTCTGAGATGCATGTGGCCCAGTTTTAGCAAATGAGTAGAGAAGTCACCTGGGTGCTATTTTTATGCTTGCATAGCACATCTTACTATATTATATTATTTAGTTACATTATATATTAATATAGAAATATATGTATACTTGGAAATAACTTGAGTCACTCCCTTGTACAGTGAGCCATCAACTCCCATCCCCTACCATAGTGTCTTATATAATAAGAATCAGCATAATAGCACAGAGGGAGTAGAAGAAGGGGATCATTAGGCCAAGCATTCGAGTTGATGTCTCCATACCCCTTGCTGAGTAATGACAAATGTCCTCTGTCTTAGCTTGGATAGCCAATTTGGCACAGCCTAAAGCCATCTGAACAAAGAATTGCCTAGATAAGGTTAGACTATGAGGATGTCTTTGAGAAATTGTCTTGATTGTTAATTGATGTAGATAGGCTCAGTCCACTGTGGGCAATGCCTATCCCTAGGCAGTGGGCCTTGGATTGTATAAGAAAGCTAGATAAGCATGATCCTAGGGCAAGCCAGCAAGCAGCCTTCCTCCATGGTTTATGCTTCAAGTTCTTGCTTGATTTCTTGCTTTGACTTCCCTCAGTGGTATACTATAACATGTAAGCTGAAATAGATGTTGCTTTTGGTGGATGTTTTCCTGGGGCACCCTCATTATTGGTGGTTAGCAGCTCCTTCCTTTCTGGGATTGGACTTAGTACATGCTGATAGGTACCCAACATGGTCACTGCTTGTTTGACACATGCCAGTCTCAGAGTCCACATTTATAAAAGCACATGAGCAGGAGGAAAATACTTATATTTTCTGATACAAATTGTAAAAGGACAGCCAGGCCCATCTGCAAGGAGGGAAGAAAATATCCACAAGTCACCAATGGCCATGCTTCCACACTAAGGATTTCTAGAATGTGCACATCCAATGTTTAAGGCCCAAGCTCAAGATTAAATGTGATCACAGAAGACAGATGTCCTGAAGGGCCAACTACTGTTGCTAGATTCACCCCACCCATCATCTCCTGAAGATAGTTATGACAGATTTTTCAAGAATCCAATTTAAGCTTTCTCTGTATATCAAGCCATAGCCCCAGAGACACGGGTCTTGGCTCCCAGTATGGTTACCCACAGCTAACAGGAGAGCCATGGACAAACGCCAATGCTTATGCAAATAGTGAAGTTGCTGGGGAATGTGCCCAGGAGGACTTCAGTTTGCCTGGCCATCATCCAAGTACTGCAGAGCTTGTGATCATGGTGCAGTTGAGACACTCTATAAATCTGAAAAGGGATGAATTTTGAATATTAATGCTAATAGTGTCAGAAGTTCTCGGTCAGACTTTATACTCCTTACTTTAGACCCTGAGGTGTAGCTGAGGGAAGCAGGTTAGGAGAGCCATACAAACCATCTTGGCGGGGATATGGCTCAGCTATTTACTTCTCCTGCATCAAGAGAGCCTTGTGGGCATTGAAATGTGAATACCTCAGAGGCATGAGACACATTGAATAAACCCCCAAATGTCCTGAGCTTCATAGCAAGGGGCCCATGCCCAGTAGGCTAGAAGCAGACTAGGATTAAAAACTGTCCATGTCCCATAGGTGCATCATGGGAGTCCTTCTCCAGAGATGGGATAAGGCCAGGAACATGTTTACAGGAACTTGCATGATGAGGCTGGCTTCATCATAGAATTGTTCAAGGTAAGGGAATGAATGGGTCAGCTATGACTTGGCTCCAGGCAGCATGCTTGCCTAGCCATGTGTGTTCAACATTTCTCAGCAGTAAGTCCACTAGACACAGCCAATACTCTCAGGAGCGTAAGTGAAGAAGAAACACAGCCCCTGAGTGTGGCTGACCCTGGACAAGCCTTTCCCTCCCTCTTTCATCAGCTGTCTAGGCAACTACTCTCTGGCTGATACTTTTCCTGGCCTAACTGGCATATCTAGGAGGGTCTCCAACTCCACCCCTGAGGGCTTCCATCCTGGGCTTCCCATATTCCCATGACATAAGCTCTGAGTCTGTCTCTGTCAGTGTGAGGTTATAGTAGTGTAGCATTCATTGCCTTAGGGGTTTACTCAGGTGCCCTGATTTCTTCTTGGTTCCTCTGCAGGCTGGGGAGATGCAGTAGGATAGGCAGAACTTCCCTCTGCTCACAGGCATGGGCTAAAATGCTGTGTTCCAAGAACATTCAAGAAGAGAGAGAGGGAGCTTTCTTTCAGGCTGGAGAAGGACAAGGAGATAGATTTCATAGTAGTGATATCTGGGAGATATTTCCTGACTTTAAATGAAGAGGTGAACAGAAACTAAGAGATAAAGTTGTCTGGAACTTCAAAGGGGCATGGATGGTCCCTAGCACTGAATACTTTGGCTCTGAAGACTCTGCTGTCCTCATTATGCCTGGCAAACCTGTTTCAAGTCAGGAAAGCTTTCAAGAAGTCAGTCTCCATTCCTGTTTCTGATCCCCGATCTCCATTCCGGTTCATTGACATGAACTTCAGATGGACAGGGGGAGGTAGGGAGAGGGAAGTTTGGTGGGAACATGGAAACCACAAGACCACAATCCCAGACTTGACTGAGACCCATGCCAACCATTTTCATCATAGTGGAGCCATCCTCAATGAAGCCAGGCAGAGGTTTGGTGGGAACATGGAAACCACAGACCAGGCACAGACACAGACTCAGGCTCAGTCCTGGGCCCTCCTAGTGTGTACTGATCACACCCCTTTGACAAGAGCTTTATCATCTTGATGCCACAGCTTGTTACCCAGCAACACTCAAGCCACAGCACCACTCCAAGGGCTTTCTGGGAAAGCAATACTGTTGCTCTGATGGACAGGTGGATTGGAGGCCATTACCCTGGGCTAATCTTGATTCTGCTGCAGAGGATTAGTAGAGAAGCAGTTGGGGTGATCCTTGATCTGACTGACCAGGACTAGAGAAGAAGGTGGGGTAGAGTACCACAGGGCTCCAGGGTTGGATCAGTCAGTGGTTCTGATGACCTATGAGCATCTGATGACCCCGAGGCAGCAAGAGTGAACCATGGGGAGGGGACACATCTCAGGTTCTTGCCTTTGAGGGGCATTGCCAGTTATTTAAATAGCAACAGCCTCTGCCCTGGGAACAAAGCACCAAGATGTTTAAATCAAGAGAGATTTCTGGGAGACAAAGCTTTCTTGACAGCTGGCTAGTGATGCATGGAAGGGGCAATAGAGGATAGGTATCTCTCTCACTGTGATGGAAATGGTTGGCATGGGTCTCAGTGAAGTCTGGATGGACCCTACATCAGATTGGTACCTGGGGTTGGGGGGGGGGAGGGAAGGAGTGTACTCTGCTATGCCTGGCTGGAATTCATGAAGCTAAGTGAGCAGAGGGAACTGCTTCTTTCCTCCCTAGGAAGGGCAATGGGTGGGAGAAGTCGCCTTAGGCTGCTGGTTTTCAGCACACAGGGGCAAGGCTCACTCCTGCCCCACCTCAACATACTTCAAAAGAAAGACAGAATGGGGAGGGGGATCCCCAGTGCTCAGGGGTCATATGAGGTTTTGAGGTCTTCAGTGCTTACCAACTTCCATCCCAAAAGCCTGTCACCTGCTGAGCTGCTTGTGTAGGAAGCATCAGAACAGGGTTTCTGGGAGCCTTTCAATGACTTTGCTCATCTTGCTCACACACCTGGGTACCTGCGGTGTTTGGAAAGCTCTGCTGAGGATCTTTGGAGTTTATCTTCTGTAATGGATCTAGAGTGGCAAGGAAGAGACTCTACAATGACAGCCTGCTCTGGGCCTCCCACCCTGCAGCCTTCCATGGCTTCTCAAGTCTAGATGAGAGCCCAAGGGGTCTTATACCTGCCCCATCTCTGCAGGCATCAGGAAAACACAGACACACCCAGGTTACATCAGACACCAGGGGAGCACGTCATGGCCAGACCCTCTGGCTCTGCCTCTCATCACTATGACAACAAGTATGCCAGTGCCCCTCCTCCTTCACTCTGTCAGAGCACCATCACCAAACCCAGGCATGTTATGAACAGAAGTGTGGGAGAGGAGGTCAGGATCAGTGGAGGACAGCCATCATCTGTGGGACACATAGTGAACCAGGTCACTCCCAGGTGCTGTTAATCAAGTGTCTAGGTTCCAACAAGTCCTCAGCATGTCAGGGCACTGGATTTGGAGAAGCAGTTTGAGTCACCTGCCCCTGGATATGTGTTATTCTAGTCTAGACAAAGCTACGAGCCTGTGGCAAAACTTTCCTGCTAGGAAGACAACCATACCAGTTCCTTCTTGGGGATCTCATTAAGGATAGAAGCAAGTGGGGGCAGGAAGCAGAGACAGGGAAGCAGGGAGGAGGAAGGGACTGAGGAGTGAAGGGGGAGAGGATAGATCATATAGAGGGTTAAAGGAGATTGTGGGAGGGAGACAGTGGGAAGCAGAAAAAGAAGAGGGGAGGGGACGAAAGGAAGGGAAAAGGGGGACGGGGGGTGGGGGTGGGGGGGAAGAGAGATATCTTGGCAGACTCTGCTCTTTGGCTTCTGCTTGGGCATTCTGGAGACATACTTCATAGATGAAACTTTTCTCTACTAGGAAAATTCTCCAAAGCAATGGGCAAATAAGAGAAACAGGGAGAATTCATAATTTCACATTGACCCAGAAAGAGAGTGGATTATTTTATGTTTCTCAGGCATGCACTTGCTCTGCTCCACCTGGCATGTGAACCTTAAGGTCAAGAGCCCCTCTGAGCTCCACTCACAGCGGGGATTCACCTACCTTCAAAAAAGCCCATCTAATCTCAAGCAGTAGAGACAGAGCCAAGCCATTAGATACATGTTAAATTAATTAGTAACCTCATGGCATTATGCAAATCAACATCTCTCTATATATAAATTCTTTCTTTTCTTTTTTCTTCACTCATTTTCCCCCCATTAAATGCCAGAACCAAGCACAGAGCAGTCCCAAGTTATTAGGAAGTCCAAATAAACCTTTGTGTTTTTTCTACTTTCTTTAAGGCCCACTTAAGCCTGGTTACACAGCCAAGGAAAGTAAATTTGACCCCAAAATCCTTCCACTATAAAATGAATGTTCCTCAATGTCTTTCACTGGTACGATGAGACCATCTCCTCTGACACACAGGGAAACTTACAAGAATCCTCTTTACTTTATCTCTGTTGTATCCTCTAAACATGCGCAGCTCCCCTGAAGTCCTATTCACAAACATGCAGTGAAACAACTTTATTTTTTTTAACTTTTATTGCATTATGATGAGAAAAGTTGCATGAATTAAATTTGTCTGAATTTGTTAACATTTTAAAACATATTTTAAGTAAATAGAATTAAATCACATTCCTGTTTCCCTTTTGTACCCCAACTCCTCCCAGAGACCCCCTCTTCAATACTTACAATATCTTTTTTGTCATATTCCTTAAAATTTATAAAATATTATAACAATAAAAATGAGTACTATAAAAGTTGTTTGATATAAAACAATCAATTTAACAGTGGTATGTAGATGCTTGTCTACAGCAATACTGCAAATACATACGTTTTTCTCAGTATAAATTTCAAATAACTCCAAACATATTAACTGTATATTTCAAAATAATACATCACTACTAGTATTTTCTTAAATGAATGTAAAGTCTTTTTGTTTGTTTGTTTTGTATTTAGTAGAGTTTAAAATCTTGGCTCTTTCTGTGGTACAAGCCCAAAATAAGAACAATTTTTAGACATTGGATTTCATTGTAATAAGGCTGTACTTCAAAGACCCTCAAATCACCGAAGGGTTTTACCTCCATCGTAGCTAAGCTGAGAGTTGACAGTTCTGTTGTGCCAAGGAATGAGTTGTAGGCACGATTTTTGGACACAGACTTCCTGCTATGGTCAAAACTATTTGACTTGAGTGAGTGACTTTATTCTCAGGCCACAGAGAATAGGTTACATTCATTTAAGAAATGATATGTATATTAAGATAGTCTATCCATAAAGCCATTCACCAACTGTTTCAATGA
>JADRCD010225602.1:0-38195 GCA_019843815.1 Montemys delectorum | reverse complement strand
ACACACACACACACACACACACACACACACACACACACAGGGCTGAGATCACACTGTCAACACAGATGAAACCAGCTGCAGTAGAGACCGTGCATCCCCATGAGCCTGCTCACTGGTTCAAACAGGCTCTGGGGTTTCCTCAGGCTCTGAAGTATCCTGCCTCCCAGCGCTACAGTGTAGGTCACAAAGCTCACGACTGATCCCGGTACCCTCATTCTTGGCTTCTTCCCCATGCTAAACCAGAATAGAGGGCTATATGAGTCAGTCCATGAGGCATCGGATACAAATGAAGGGTTCAGAAGTAAGGACAAGCCCTTAGGTATCAATTTCCCACCTTCCAGCAAGCTAGCTTCTGCTGGCCTTACCAGAGCCTGTCCTCTTCATAGGGATCCAGCTAGCATAATGACAAGACATGAGGCTTCTAGGTGCTGGCACCCAGGGCCTTCCCATAATAAGAACGCTTCATGAGCTGAAGATTCACTGTCTTGTGAGGCCTTCCCCTTTCATCAAATAGAGAGTGGAATTGAAATGTTTGATTGTGTAGAAGCTCCTGGAGGCTGGGCCTTTGGCAGGTGTGCCCCACAGCATAATGTCAGCATTTGGGAACAACTCACAAGTCAAACTTGCACTTAGCTCATTCAGTCCTTCATCTTCAAGTGTTCCCATTCGTTTTCCTTCCCATTGCTATTAGTTTTGGAAGTCATACACACTCATGTGAAAGTATAAAGATGAGACATCCTTTTAAGACCACAATGCCGTAACCCAGGGGTAAGCACTGTGAAATCCATCTGCATTTTCTTCTAGTCCATGCACATATATTTACATAATTGAGATTATACTGCATGTGCAATTTTATATCCTGACTTTTTTCACTTAATATTGCATTGTAAAACTTTCTACAAGTCATTGACGATTTTAGAGAAGCATTTTAATAGCTATGTAATTATCTCAGATGGGATACAACACAATTTAATTATTCCCCTATTGTTGGACATAAGATTTTTTTTCATTTCTTGTTCCATTACTGTGGATAATATTGTTATGAATATCTTTGCAAATAGAATTCTTTGATTGTCAATATGACTGTTTCTTAAGATAGATACTAACAAAAGACATTTTAATTAAATTATGAAGTCAAAAGCATATGAGCCAATTAATTGTCCTTCAGTAGCAGGAACATGCTTGCTTCATTGTTTCTTGATGGAATATGCCTGGTACTTTTTAGAAATCTTTCTAATTAATAAAACTGGTATCTTACTTTGCTGCATACCTTCTCCTTAAGTATCAGCAAATTTGACTTCTTTAATACTAAGTTACAAATAAAACTCTGACAAATCACGTTTCCCTTTCTGTTCAAAAAACCAAAATATTCTTAATTTATCATTTTCTCTGCAGTTTTTTTAGCCTTCTGAATCACTTTCATTTATGCCCAATAATATGTTTCTGTAAATCTAAGTCGGCTCTAGTATCTGAGGTCCAAGTTTCACCAGTCCGTTAAAAGCTTTGGAAACTGTTAAACATCCATTTAGTCTCATCTACGCTGGGATATGCTTGTTGTTGTTGTTGTTGTTGTTGCTGCTTGTTGTTCTGCTCATACTTTGAATAAACACACAACAGCCAGCGAACTCCTCCCGTCAAGCACCAGAGCCTGGATTCCTTAGTTCTTTTACCTTCTAGCTTCTGTGCTTTTTGAGTAGCTTCATGAAATGTCTGGTTAGATTTAATGGTGTGATGTGAGGACCCCTAAGCCCCACCTTCTTTTCTAGTTAACCAGTGTTCACATTGGCTGTCTTGACTTCTGCACCTTCTCCCAGTCCCCTGGTGGAGGAGGGAGGCCGTGTGCGGAGTGTGGCTATTTCTTTTCTGCTCCACTGATCTCCCTCTTCTTTCAGCAGCATTAGAAGGCGCTGGGTATTATAGGATTATAGCATCTTAAGGCTTTCTTCATACTGCCTCAGCTTGTTTTGACCTGTTCATTATTCAAATGCTTGTGTATTCTCCAAGTGTCCTAGCTCTAGCTCAAGCGATCTGCTTGGAGACTCCAAGAATAAAATGAGTATCGCTCCTTCACCCCACCTCTTTGCTACTATTGCTACTCTGCAGTGGACTTAACAACCACAGGGGAGTGGAATACAGACGACAGATGGACTTTCAAGGCTGTCCAGGCTAAACTTTAAATCACACCCAATAGGAGTTAAATGACCATTGCTAACTGCACCACCGTCCTCTTCCTGCTCAGGGGTATACTCTGTCAGAGCAGTTCTCACCGACATTGATCTTCTCTGCTCCCCATTTCCCCCATTTCCACCATCCACCCTGTGCCTTCTGGGGCCATAAGTAGCAGATACATCTCCATGGGAGAGTCTGTCAGTTCATAGAACCAAATTTGAAAACCAGAACTTGCAGGACAGGGTCCAGTTAGATATCAGAACTATGTGTGCCTGGGGGACAACTTTTTCTCCTTGGATCACTCTGTAAAGGAGTCAATAGAACTCATAATGACAGTGTCTTTCTTCACCCAGGTTGTGCATCTGTGTACCAGCAGAAGCAGCTGCCTTGTCATTCCTGATATCAGAAGCAAGAGAGTAAATGGAGTGTGAGTCAAAAACAACAAGTTTGGCACAGAAAAAAAGAAAGAAAGAAGGAAGGAAGGAAGGAAAAAGAAAAAGAAAGTAGCACTTGTTTAAGAAATAAAGAATTACAAGTTAGGTTTGTACACAATCAGGACAGCCATGAATGCTGTCTGGTAAGGCAAATGCAAAATTTTTGCAATCTGCTGATTGACTGGACAAAAATCTGAAGTTACAAATCTTTTCTGAATGATTAACTAAATGAGTTAAGTTTCTCCTGTTTGAGGAATGTAGAAGACAAGAGCGATGGTGAGTACTGGCTGTTACATGGTCAGCATTGAGAGTTGTCTCTTGATATGCCTGAGAAGATGTTTCCCATGGGCATGTGGGGTCAGCTGTTTGTGAAGATGTGGCCTGAACATAGGTGGCATCATCCAATTGTCTGGGGGTTCAGATGGCATAAAAAAGTAAACAAAGGACGCTCCCACTTGAAAACATGTTGCTGCATCCGCCACTGCTGCCATCACCCTCAGCAGTAGAGCCAACTTCTTTGGCCAGTAGAGCATGAGACTCTTAATCTCAGGGTTGTGGGTTTGAGGCCCATATTAGGTGCCAGATGTTTCTTGTGCCTGTGCCTGGATAACTCACCGCCTGATCCTACCTGCCCTTGGGGGTTGGAGGTGAGGTGGTGCAGAGTCAATGACACAGACTTCGGGAGCAGGTGAGAAACAGCACTGCTGCAAGCTCCTTGAATACCCTCCACCCATGCCCCATTGATCCCAAGAAAGCATCTCTTCTAAATAGCAGTTTCTGATTGGCAGGCATTGTCTGCACCAGCAATCCTTGGTCTCTCAGGTAGTCCTCAATTAGGTCCTTCTGCAGGAGATGCTTTTGCAGATGCGAGGCCACAAGCCTTTACATAGAGGAGGCCCACTATTCCTGCTATGGGGATGCTTTAGTGCATGTATCTGGTGGTCAGCCTTAGACTGGGGCTGTGTCACCAATCCCTTGTCTAAGGCTTTCAAACTCCTGCCTGAACTCAGCAGGTACTGGTTTTCCAAGCTATCTAGCATGCACATGGCCCTGGTAGCCCTGCCGAGCCTCAAATCTAGTAATCCCCCATTTTTTTTATTACAATAAATATTATAAAATAAATATACAAAGTTATTCATGTAATACTCTGAGTCTACTTCTCTGGAAAACCTCACCCACACCATCTGGATACTGAGGTGAGGTCATGGATTGGCCTTCAGCAGATCTATGTGCATTCCTCATTCAGTCTCTCCACTTCCCTCAGGAGGCCTTTACCTTTATCACTTCATCTTCGTTCACCAACAAGCACATGAGAAAGTAATCCTGAGAGACCACCAAGTGCTGTTGTTCCCTGAGAAGCCTAGGGTGTTCCTATAAGAAGCCACGGTAAAGGCATAGTTGATTTGTGTATTGTCGTCTCAATGTCAACACAATAGAAATCAGTGGCTGGTGGAAATGCAGGAGAATAGATGCTTATTTGCAAAGACAATAGTTGGAGACTGCACAGCATGTACAGCTTTAGTTCAGTACAAGAAAGGAAAGCCCAGGGCTGACCAGTGAAAACTCCCAGCAATATACTTTGCTGAGAGTTTTAAATGTAAACAAACCTCTGAAGGACCAGAAACAAGGGTTTGATTCCCCACCTTAGGATGTAAAGACAAACCAGAGGAGGCCTTTGAACTTCATCAGGCCAGAACCATGGGCTGTAACTCAGCTTGTAAACTCTGGAATCTTGCAGTTGATCTGTATCTAAAAAATACTCTGGGGGTGAATACAGAACAGCATTCCTCCTGTAATGGAGCTTAGCTGTTCACAAATGGTATAGCTACTACTGCAACTATACATGTGAAAGACCATGTCACCAGCAGACAAATGATGCTCTGAGGAAGTCAGGTCACTATAAACTCTCACTAGGATATGACAACAGTCAGTAATGTACTGGCTGGTTTTGTATGTCAACTTGACATAAGCTGGAGTTATCATTGAGAAAGGAGCCTCCCTTGAGGAAATGCCTCCATGAGATCCAGCTGTAAGGCATTTTCTGAACTAGTGATCAAGGGTGGGCAGGCCCCTTGTGGGTGGTGCCATCCCTGGGCTGGTAGTCCTGGGTTCTATATGAAAGCAAGCTGAGCAAGTCAGTAAGTAACATCCTTCCATGGCCTCTGCATTAGTTCCTGCTTCCTGACCTGCTTGAGTTCGAGTCTTGACTTCATCACCAAGTAATGAACAGCAATGTGGAAGTGTAAGCTGAATAAACCCTGTCCTTCCCAACTTGCTTCTTGGTCATGATGTTTTGTGCAGGAATAAAACCTCTAAGACAGGTGGATTGCTAACCTCAAAGAAGAAAAAACATCTCACCCCCAGGAACTAGTGGTCAAAATCAGTAATGCATTGGACATAAAAACACTGCTCAACCAGGCCTCTTGGTTGTTGGAAAAATAGCTGTTGTAAGATGACCCACTGTCTCTGCAGCTAGGAATCAGTCACAGAAGTCAGAGAAGAAAAAGTAATAGAAGGTGAGAAAGGAAGGAAAGTCCCTTTGATAGGTTATTTCCCCGCCACCGGTGAGATGAGCCAATTTAAACCAGATTAGATTATATTAAAGGCAGGTTTATTGGGAAGCTGCTCTCAGGTGATTGAGTTCACTGGCCCCAAGCACCAAGGCATGGGCAAAGGGGTGGGGAGTAGAGGAGGGAGAGAAAAAGAGGAAAGGAGGCATGCACAGAGAGAGAAAAGGAGAGAAGAGGGAGAGACCAAAATGTCTGGATTATATAGGGAGGAGCCTCTCAGGCAGACCAGCCCGTGGACTGGAAAGTTCAGGGTTGGGGGGCAGGGTTTGGCTAGATAAGAACTTGAGGGATGCTGAGAGATCATGAAAGCCAGGTCTGCTTTGTTATGTAAACTATGCACCTCAGTTCCTTGTCCAGGTTGAAACCAAACACCTTTGGCTGCAGAAGGTAAGAGTATCCTGGAAAAGCCAGAGGAAGGAAAAGGGAAAATGAAATGTTGCACCAAAGCTGCCTTGTTAGGTGCTCTTCTGCTGCTGGGATAAGACGCATGGCCAGAGATGACAATATCAGGAAGGGTTCTGGAAGGATGAGAGTCTGTCTGTCGCTGTGCAGAGGCGTGACAACCAGAAGCAGGCATGGGCATGGGGACTGAACCTTGAGAGTTCACATCTTCCAATGCAAGCATGAGGCAGAGAGAACAAGAAGTGGAGTAACCTTATTCACCAGTAAATCCTGCCCCCAATGGCATACTTCTCACAGCAGGGTTCCACCTCCTAAAAGTTCCACAGCCTTCCCAACATGACCAGCAAGGGACCTCTAAGTCTTCAGTCTTCAAATGTGGGAGCTTGTGGAGGATGTTTTTTATTCAAACACCCTCCCCCCAACCCCACCATGAATAAGTTTTCAAGAGCAAAACAAGGGATCCAGGCCAGGAACCAGATGCAAAAATGATAATGGGAGTCTACAGCTATACCGCCTTGAATGCATCTGAAGCTAAGCAGGGTCTGGTCTGGTTAGTCTTAGTATTTGATGGAAGAGCATAATGGACTGTCTTTCTATGTGCTCAATTACGAGCAAAGCCTGATAGGAAGACACCATCTAAATGGCAATTCAGAAGAAAAATATAGACAAGAAAATTAAAGTACATGAGGAAAACCTGTACTTCTGTTTGGATTGCTTATTTTGTTTTGTTTCCACAGTGATGAGGATGAATTCAGGGTCTAGATAGATCTCAGGCCCTCACACACACTAGGCAAGTGCCCTACCCAGCAAAATTGCAAATACTCCTTAAAAATGTGGTCTTCACCAGAACAGAGCCAAATCTCCTGTTCCTGAAGAGCTGTACTTCAAACTATATATTAGGTTAATGTATAAGTTTCATGGAATTTTTTTCTGATATCAAATAAATATTTTCTAAATTTTATATTAAAAATGGAAAATGGCTTTAAGATATAAAGATGGAACAATGAAGGGAGACTTACTAGATATTAATCATATCTAGTAAAAATATTAAAATACGATAGAGCCTCTGATTAAAACAGTGTATTGTTGGAACATAATTCAGCGAAAAAATAGAAGATATGGAATTCCTTAAATAAACCTAAATACAGGTAGAAATAGAGCATATTTCTAAGCCAATGTCTCTCGGGACTCAGAGGGAAACATGAAGCTTTGGGGATGCTTGAAAAGTTCTAGGCTCCCTGACACGTGCCACCACAGCTCACAGTGCTCACAGGTCAGAGTTAAAGTGGATCTGAGACCTATGTGGAAATAGAGGACACGTGCTAACATCAAGGAAAGGGGCGAGTGTGTTTCTCCAAAACCTGGATATGGCAAGACAAGATGGTAGAGAGGTTCCTCCATCTTACATTCATGTTGAGACCATTTTGATATCCTCGATGGGAAGCCTCATGGAAAGCTACCCAGTTCTATTCTAGGAACCCAAGGTCAAGATATCTCAGCTAACTGCTCACCTGTGCAAATCTCCTCCTCCAGCTAACTGCTAATCTTAGTGTCTGTGAAACTACTAACTTATGGAAAACCTCCCCCTGTAGCTACTGGTCAAGGTACCAGGATGTGGTTTTTGTCTTTAAAAATCCCCGATTCTAAACACTCAGTACTACAATTGAGTCCCAAATACCTGAGTGTAGTCCCAGCCAGCTCGAATAAAGACTTTCAGTGAGTTCTAGATTGTGTCTGAGTGGTCTTCTAAGATGGGATTCCCATGACAACAGGAAGCATGTGTCTGGTTGAGATGCAGACTAAATAGTAATAGAATGAAAGGTAGGTAGATCAGGGGTGCGATAGCCTACTTCTTTAGTTGTATGGTAGAACTCACTGAGACTGTGTAGGTGTGTGCATGTGTGCCTTTGTGCCTGTGTGCTTGTGTGTATGCATGCCTGTGCCTGTGAGTGCGTGGAAGGTGTGTAGTATGTGGATACATAAACCCATGTATGTGCATGTGCCTGTCTGACACTGTGTGCGTGTGTGTGTGTGTGTGTGTGTGTGTGTGTGTGTGTATGTGTGTATGTGTGTGTGTGTTGGGTGGTGTACCTATGTGGGTGTATTAGTACCCATGTGTGTATATGCAGAAGTTGGGTGTTTTCTTCTATTGTGGTCTTTCTTATTGTCTTGAGACAGGTTCTCTCACTGAATTGGATGTGGTTTAGACTGGTTTGGCTTGCCAGTGAGCTCCCATGATCTGCTCTCACCTTGCAATCCTGGGGTTACAGACACATGAGACCATGCTCTGTTTTCATAACTGGTCCTGAGGATTTATTTTAATCCCAGGTCCTCATGTTTGTAGAACAAGCACTCTTACCCATCAAGGCATTTGCCCAGTGCCATCCTTTGTGGTTTCTTGAATCAATATTTTGTGAAAAGTAAGTAAACATTTACTTTGAAAGTCTGAGTCCACCTCCCACCCCGAAGAGTACCCACCCAGTTCCGGACTGAGCAGCATCCACAGTTCATTAGGAGGGTGCATTGGAGGTAAACACAGTTTCGTGGGCCACATGAAGACACCATTCCAGTTACAACAGTCCTGGCTCCACCATCAAAGAATCCTTCCTGTCCTGACTGTGGCTGGTTCTCAGACCCTGTTAGTTGTCCTTCAGAACTTCCCCAACCTAAAAAATCACTTCTTGAAAATGTTGCCATGCTGCTCAGACCACCAAATACTGTTCACACCTCTGAATACTGCTCACACCACAAATAACACACACACACACACACACACACACACACACACACACACTAAAGAACAATGCTTACACCGCTGAGTACTGCTCACACCACAAATAATGCTCACACTACAGAATGATGCTCACACTGCTGAGTATTCCTCACACCACAAGTAATGTTCATACTACAGAATAACACTCACACTGCCGAATACTGCCCACACCACGGCATAGTCTCATGGTTCTGTTTATAGAACAGCCACAAGATATTTTGGGTTTAGATGCTCATTTTAAAAAATGCTTTTTATAGTAGAATAAGATAAATATTTCAAAAAGATATTGCATAATTCAAGTTTCTGACACCCTAATTATCAAACACCTGCATGTTACAGAGTAGGAAAAATTAGAAAGAGTGTTGGGATAAATGAAAATGTGCCTTCATTCACACTGGGAAACACCTGTTGTTTGTGAGGCAGTCCTGGACTCAGCTATGGGTAGATCACATGTGACAAACTTGTTCCATCCATGTCAACATGTAAATGCTCATATTTCTTACTTGTTTCTCCATCACTGTTCAGTGTGTAAACTCACACACACATAACTCTACCCTATAGCACCCATGCTTTGAGAACAAGAGTGCTCAAAACACACTGACATAGGCCCAAGTTTCCACTGAGGCAAGACCCTGTATCTCAGATACACATCCACACACTTGCCTCCCTGGACCTCCCAGTGCCCAATATTGTCCAGGTCCACGTGTCCATACATTGCTGGTTAACATTGTCTAGATTACTGAGAAAAGCAGAGCAAAGCCCTGGATTGGAACCCTATAGGCAGGGACAGATGAGTAGAGTCACCTAGCGATGGAGTCAAGGCTATCTGACCAGGTCAGGTTGTGGTTGACTCCTACAAGCTAGTGCTGAAATGGCATCAGATGTCACAAATCTTCTATGGAAGTCCTGGAATGACACTTTAAACCTATTGCTGTCTGCAGATGACCTTCTAGGTTGTCATCATCAAAGCAAAACATGGCTTAGAAATGACATATTCTAAACCCTCACACCTGGAGGATAGACTTGGCTCAGGCTGCCCTAACTGATACTGCCTATAAAATACAGCCAAGTATCTCAAAGTAAAGGAATGGACCAAGGGCCAGCAGAACATCATCTCTCCTCCAACTCTAGGATGTCCTTTTTGCTCCACAGCCCCCAAACCTCAGGCATGGTTCAGATACCTTAAGGAATTCACCTTGTACCTGGCCTCCTTAGGCAACACATAGCCAAGAAGAACTTTAAATCTTGAGGAGGCTTTCCTGTAAATCTGCCTTTAGACGCATATTAAAAACACAAACATTCCTAGAGGTGAACATGTAGCTAAGAGGCTGATGTTTTTTTTCTGAAGATATTTTCATTATTTGATAAAGATTTAAATGGATTTTAACTACCTCCCTAGATAGTCCTTTTTAAATGTTTTAATTTTAAGGCCTTGCTGGCTTAATACATTATATGGTGCATAATCAGGTTATATATTCTCCATCCTATCTCAGCCTTAAAAATAAGAAGATAGGATTATAGTAATACCTCTGCAGGGGCGATTAAGCTCAGCAATCACAGAGCAGAGCTGAGATCATCCCAGGTCCCAGCTAGGTCTGGTGGATGTTGATCCCCTCGCCTATCCATACTAGTTCCCTAGTCTTTTCTAGCTCATCGCTGGCTCCATACTCAAGGAAGCTGGAGCAGAGACTCCGTCTCTGGGTGCAGATAGCAAGGATGACCTAGGAGGACATTCCTCCCCCATCATGCCAGTAGCATTCAATGGGACTGGAGCCCATTATAGTCCAGGGGCTTCATATCTGACCCCTCTACTCTGTGGCCTCTATTACGTGAGAACGTCTATCTAGTAGGGGAAGAAACCTGGGTTGTCAATGTTTTAGGAGCTTGTCCATCTAGCCCTGAATTCTCTGGCCCACAGGAGGATGCACATGGGTGTGTCTCTTGCAAGCTGCTTCTTCTGAGTCTCAAAGGAGCTTGCAAAAAAAAAAAATGTTCCCAGGTACTGTGGGTACTGGGAAGCTGATGTCTTTAGGTGGTGTCTCTTAACATAGCCAAGAAAAGTTCTCTAATAGGTTTCCTCTCTTACCAGCTGCCCCAGGACAGTGAAGCTCTGCTGGACACCCAAGTCTTCAAGCCACCCTTCCCATGCTCTAGGACTAGCCTGAGGGCTCACTGCCTCTCTGTGACTTAATTATAAAGTGGAGCTGTCATTTGATGCTTCTGTGTCTATGTGAGGTTTGTGTGAGAGGCCTTCTTGATACTTCGGGCAGGGGAGGGGGGTCACCTGACATGGAGAGAGCTGTTCTGCAGGAACACAGCTTCCACTAACCCACAGCCTTCTTCTGTAATTAGACATCTGGTTGGGGTGGTCCATTCCCACTTCTCTTTCCCACTCTTGGAGTTCTCCAAGGAGATGGCAAGACTTAGACACTTTGCTATCTTCAGCTGGAGTTCAGGTGGAGACATGGAGTTTAGACAGCCAAGGAACCCCCCCTAAGGACCAGCACACTTCAGATGTCAGCCCTAGATTTGCTGTTCTGACTTACCAAGTAGCTGCATGGATTCAGCCTGGCCAAGGAGCAGAGACTAAATGAATCAGCACAAGAAACAATTTACTGCTGAGGCTGGTGAGCAAGGGCAGAACTTCATTTGCTTCCATGGGCTTGGTGGAGGCATGCAGAGGAGAGAGACTAGGGTTTGTACAAGCCATTTTCACTCTAAAATACGGGATAGGCTGCAGGGAGGGTGCAAACTGCAAGAACTATTTATTATGTGTAGGACGGTAATAAATATTTCTTTTATATCCTAAATAAAATCTAAAAATTCAGAGTGTTTTGTGGGCCTCTTTTATGTCTTCCCATTATGGTCCTGGGCCTGTGATTTAGCTGAAATTTAGTGTAGTGAAAATGTGCTGCCAAGAGTTCTCTCTGACCCCAGGGAAGAGCCGTTTCGGACAACTGTCCCTTCACAGTCCACAGAGCCTGTCCTGAGAGGAGTCCCACTCAAGCAGGTAAGAACTGGATGCCATGACAAGGAGCTGTGACTGGGAGTCCAGCCAGAAGGTGGATCACACAATGTGCTTGCTTCTCATCTGGGTGATGAATTATCAAGATCCTTCCTTTTAATCGTAGGCCTGCTAATGGATAAGAAGAGACCTTCTCTTTGCAAGTGCCCGTGAATCAAGAAAGCATTTCAATGCTGTTAATCCAAGATGCAGGGGAGGGGTGAGAGGGAAGGGGAGGAGGGGTGCAGAGCCCTGACTTTGTTATTAGATGTGAGCATTGGAGAAGCAGAGGATGTCAGAGCGGCAGTAAAAGTGATTCATTCCTCAGCACACTTTGCCAGAGGTGATTTATTGTAAAGAGCATATGGGACACCCACATTTTGCAACTTCATGGCAGAATTAGAGGACTAAAATGGAGAGATTCATCTCCAATGGACATGGAGATGAATCAAGGGAAATCCCCACTGGAGTCCACACTGCCTCTGTTGGAATGCTCCAAGGAGCAATCTGTCCTCTCACGGGAGTGATCATCCCATTTGTTCTCATTTCCTTGACTTCTACACACTCCAGGAGACAGGATCCCACCAAGGGATGATCACAGGGGCTGGGCCACTTCCCCTGGGAGCCCTACACTGAAGAGAGGTTAAGAATCTGGGTAAGAGTGCATGAAGGCACAGAAATCTGAGAGGTGCAAGCAGTGTAGAGGCTTCTGGAACCTTGGGCTGGCACACACACACACACACACACACACACACACACACACCCCTACCATATTCCAGTTTTAGCTTTAATGGAGAAAAATTCACCCTCCTAGCACACTGTTGGTTAGTTTAGGACACTGTCATCTTCAGAAACTACCATCAAGCCTAGGAGGATCAGAATCACACCTGAGGCCGCACAGTGCAGGAGGACATCCGTAAGGATTCGGCAGCAGAAATATTCTAGAGTGAAACATCACATCCAAAATGTCTTCTCCCCTGAAAGGAAAATTCAGCCTCCTAACTCCATCCCCATCTTACACAGTCTTGGTGTTGTGGAAGTGGAACAGAGTCTGGAGGACCCTGCAGAAGTACCTGTGGTCTCCTGTCTCAGGACAAAGAATTAGACAGGGGAAATATGGTTAGAAATAGAGAGCATTTATTAGAAAATGGAGAGCATTCCTGAGAGCGAGACTGGGCTAATAAGTTGAGGGAAATGCCGGGTAACAGGTCCGCAACTGATAGGACATTTACACAGCACCACTACCCATGTTTGTATGTCACAAACTTTTCTCAAGCACGCTCTGTTTGTTATAAGAAGCCCAGATGCTGAAGGGCTTCCAGTCTCTCTCTGTCCATAGGCTTCTTTAAATGCTGATCTTGATGCCCCTCCTTTTTCCCTATTCTCTGGCCACGGTGATTTATTCAGGTGACTGGGAAGCGGGTAGACACATGGGTCTCAGTTACGATGAAGAGGGGCAGGATGTAACAGTAGGTGGAAGGAACAGTGGCCTCTGAACCTGTGTCCAATGAGCTTCTGTGGCACACATACAGAGGCATACACACACACACACACACACACACACACACACACACACACAGGCACACACATATACATACATACCTCCCCAGCCATGCAACAGTTCATAAAAAGCCACAGAAACTCGGCGGTAAAAACTAGAGAATGATTTTATATACATGTATATGTACATATATACATATATACATATGTACATATATATGTATATATAGACTGGATGACATAGACAGCTACAATGGGGAGAAGGCATGGGCTTATGTAGGTAGCTGTGCTGTAGGTATGGCTATTGATGAGCAGCCTCATGTCTGAAGTTCCAGCAATGGCAGGAGTCTTTGTGTATGCAGGAGTCTTTGTGTATAAGTCTGCAGTGCTGCCCAGGAGGCTGCTGAGTTCAAGAACAAACCAGAGCCTTAATTCCCCACTTTCTGGGCAGGAGGCTGGGGGAAGCTCAAAGAAAGAGAGTAATCAGACTGAGGGAAGGGATTTGTGCATAAGGTGAGATACTGAACAAGAAAGGCCAGGGTGAAGTCTCTTCTGAATATAGAAGCATCCCCAGTGTCCTCTAGCCTGGCAGGCCTACAGAGTGAGTACCTGCAGGTGGGCATCTGCCATCAGGCCCTTCTGAGAGTGTACATACCTAGTACCTACCTCCTGGCACAGGAGGAACCAGCATGAGGCTGTGATATAGTCAAGGTCTAGACATCTAGGGAATTGAGAATATGAGTCTGGTCCTGGGAAAGAAGATGAAGTGGGTGCACAGATGTTTGCCATACACCAGAAAACTCTGGCCACAGCTGACAGTCTTTTTCCCCTTACCATTCCAACTATGCTAAAAGTATAAAAGCGGCAAATGGCAAGGTTCCCTCTCCCAAAGTCATTAGGCCACCTGTCTCCTGACGGGCTATTTTCTGCCGGGTGGCCCACTAAACTCTGTAATTAAGATCTTCCCACAAGGTGGGTCACCTCAGCATTTGGAGACTTTATGAGGACTGCAAGAATCCCCAAAGCAGAATCCTACAGAGACTGCTCAGGCAGAGTGGGGCGGACACAGAGCTGACAAACCCTTATAAATTCTAGCTTACCTGTGAGAGGCATGGGAGCTGTATGAGCAGAGACCTGCTGACACAAAGCTTCTGGTGGGAAAGGCACTAGGCTGAAGCTATTTAGAATATGTGTAGTGAGAACTGGTGGCCATGGGATGCACAAAGAAGGAATCTTTTCCCTCAAGTCTTACAAGAGCAGGCAGCAGGCAGCAGCCAGAGAGCTGGGCACCAAGGGCTAACATGTACTCATGAGACCCTCTTGCCATTCTTGAGACTGCTTGGTTTTCCTAACTCATGCCAAGGCCTGCAAGAGCTGTGCAAAATATGACATCTCTGTTGTTTGTGCCCAATATGCTGGTGTAGACAATTTGGCACCCTTTCTAACTCTCCCAAGCATCCTTCAAATCCCAGAGAAAGTCACCGGAGAAGATTCCCAGCGTTGCAACTGGTCTTCAAAGAGTGGAGGTGGGAGAGTCAGGATGAAGCGCCGCTGGTGCCTAATGGCAGTGTGCCTGAGCAGGTGGCTTGAGGGCTCGGCAGAAGGCAGATGAAGCTGTTAATTCAGGCTGCTCACTCACAAAAGCATTCCATTTCAACCCAATCTCTGTTTGTGGGTTATCCCATCAGTGCCCAGAGCAAATTGTCTGCTTGAGGCTCTGACAGCAATGAGTTGGCAAAGTCATTTGGTAACAAACTCTTATGTGTGGAGGACAGAAGCGTCTGGAGCAGGACAGCAGCTGTTTTCATTTGTGGTTTGCAAACTGAGGTCATAGGAGGGTGAGAGCGTTGGATGAGGTGACCAGGATGGAAGTAATTCATCATTTGAGGAAAGTGTCACTGGTATTGCAAACCCACATGCAGCCTGAATGGGTTGTCTCAGAAAACAAGCGCTTAGATGCCAGATGAACAGCGGAGTTGTTACCCTACAAACCATCTCCCTTCCTGCTCCTCCAAGGTTTGTCAGATCAGGAATGGATTTATGTGCCTGCTTCTGGCTGATGTTTCATGCTGCTAGAGGATCCACTCATTCAGTCACCCAAGAGACCAGATACCTCAGGGATTGGAAGCTGGCCCTGCAGAATGGAAGGCTAAGTAGGAGCCAGACTGTTCCCCAAGTTAAATGTGAAATAAGCTTACAGATCATAGCTCAGAGGTGAGTTGTTTGAGGTCACTGATAAGAATAGCTATCATCTTGTATGAGTAAATGACAGTCCCTTAGGTCGTCACGTTTCCAAAGAAAGCCAGTGAGGGTAGACGGGCAGGGTTTGGAAAAATGGAGGGAGAAAAAAATGGGCAGATGCCAGTAGAGTGAATGCACTGCTATCTAAATGGATAACGGGGGTCATGGGGCATGCCAGACCTCAGCTGCTGTCCATGACTAAAATGCAACTACAGGCTGTATCCTCCATTCTACTGTCTTGCCTGAGAGACTCTGGGCATCACCTCAGGAGGCCCTTCCTCTCCTCTAGGAAGAGATGGCTGCATAGTCATCATTAGCTTTCTGGCCTTGGGATACTTATTCTTCTTCAAAAAGGAAGTTGGAATGGAGGGGAGAAAAAGGAGAGAGGAAAGGAAGGAGAAGTAGATAAAGAGAAGGAAGGAGGGAGGAAGGAAGGGATGCTGAGAAGAAGAAAGAAGGGTAGGGAGGAAGGGAAGAAGGGAGACAGAGTTGTGCATCAAGCCTGAGAGGAATGAGCTTATAGGGAACACAGTTCCAAGAACCAGGAGTAGCAGGGTGTTCAGCATGCCTGTCCCACCAGGGCCAGGAACCAGGCCTACAGCTGAGCACCTGGCAGGACTCCATTGCACGTATGGAGGAGTCGACCAGAGGTCTTCCATGGGCTCACCACCGCAGGGCAGTTTGAAAAGTCTCCCTGGAGCTGTTCCTCTCTGTGCCCTGGAGGAAGATTAACACTGCAAATGACTGATATATCAGGCTCACTGTTACCCTAGAAGCCACACAAGACATCCCCTGATGGTGAGACAGAGGCTTGGACAAGCAGAAACCCTGACCTGGGGGTGGGGGGGCCTCATCAGGGATCAGAAAGCGCTGGTTCCTTGGTATAACTATTATTCTGTCTGCAATGTGAGTCACCACTCAAGCCAGCTAACATAGAGTCAGGGGTTGAGTTTCCTGAGGAGCATCTGCACTAGACAGGAAGTTCTAGTGTGACAGGGAAGGGATAACTCTCACCACCAATGAGAAGCTGAGAGCTGTTGGGTAGGGATACAGACTAGCCTGGGCCAGAGCAGTGCGGTTAGGAGTGAATGCAGATTCCTTGGGAATGCTGTAGGGAGAAGGTGAGGGTGATCCCCACAGAGATCAGGATGGCAGTCATGCCACTGACCACTACTTTCTGAAGTTTCATTAGCAGCTGCAGCAGTAAGACTGCCTGGCCTTCCAATACTCTTGTCCTTTGGGAGTATTCGGTGTCAGCTGATGGACTGACTCAGGCAGAGGATGTATTATTTATGATTATTTATTATTTAACACAGAGAGGTGACTATGGAGCTCACCCCTTGTCACGCTACTGGCATTAAGAATTATCGAGACAACGGCAGAACATAAAGGAAGTGGCAAGAGGAGCCTTGCTGTAGTTTGTTGTCTTTCTGGAATGCCTTAAAGATTGCAAAAAGTAAGCCACACCTGCAGCCCTCAAAGGAGGAAGAGGATTCATATGTCACTGACGCATATTCCCATGGATTCGTAGAGCATTCTGCTCTCCCTGGACTCCTATCTGACTACAGCTGAAGCCATCTGCATCATATATATACCCAATGATCCACAGATGGGCATGAATATAGAGGAGCTGTTTCTGAGTTTCTTAGAATCATAGTCATGTTTATGTGCACAAAAATGTTAGCTCCCACATATATAGATGAAGACCCTAGCTACTTTCTTTACAGGTTGGGGTTGCCTATGAGTTATTGCCCCTGGACTATCTCCCTCAGTAAGGCTGGGAACACATGGCCCTCTCTACGTCCTGTTGAAAGCGATTCAGATGTAACTGGGTAGGGCCAATCTGTGTGTGTGACTGACACACAGACACCCACTCTGCTGTGTATGACAATAGCACTGCTGGTACCAGTGGTAATGGCACAGGTCAGGGCTGACAGCAAGCATATGGTTCCTAAACAAGCATCATTGAGAAGGCTCAATGGAGCAGTGATTACAGCAGAAACGGAACTAGAGCTAAAGTTGAGGGTGGCAAAGTCCTCAGTAGATGAGATACCGAAGGGACAGAAATGGTAGCCTTTACCTTGTAGGTTCCCACTGTATGACAGTTACTCAGAGTGCTTTGACCTGGAGCCTCCAGGAAGACCAGGGAGGGAGATACAACCAACACAAATTCTCTCTTCCCCTCCCATATCCATTCTGTTCCCACTATTGCTAGACACGGAGGCATCTAGGAGTGAAGGGGCCCAAAGCTTGTCCTTTTCCTGCTGTCAGCAGATGGCAAGGAGTCCAACTGCAACAGAGGTGTGGGCGCAGAGAGAGTGAGCCACATTAGAGGGGCAAGCCCAGAACTGGGAGTGAGTGGACTGATGGCTTCCAGAGGTGCTCAGACCCATTCCTGCCCACACTGTTTCCACTTTACAGGGCATACTTACATTACGCGCATCCCACACTATGCTGGTTAAGAGACATTTAAGAACTCCATTCAGGCTATAGGTATGGTGTTCTGTGCTCAAGTTACCAATCTCGCTGGGCAAATGAGTTCTCAGTGGCATTTACGTGGATGCCACCCCATGTGGAAATGAGAACTGCTTTTGTCCAAACGCAGGGGCCCTGGAGCGCCACCCTCCAAGCTCCATCCCCCAAGCTTCCACTTTTTCTCTAGCCCCTGTCCCAAAAGCCCAGAAGACAGCACCCCTAGTGGCAGCAACCCCCCCACCCTGACACCTTGCCTAGGTGGATTGGAATAGAGTTTTCCCAATGAGACAGAGACACGTGAGTGGTTCTCCTAGGCTCTGGGGTGAAAGTCCATCAAGCTCTTACCAGCATGACTATACTTTTCTGCCCCTCGCCAAACCAGGGCTATACCTTGTCCAGTCAGGTTGTACTGCAGCCATGGCTAAAGGCCTCTGTTCAGATAGGTCATCTGTCATTACATTATTCATTAGTATCTGGACCTAGACCTCATAACCTCAGACACCTATGGTATTAGCAATTCGTTCTTTAAAAAGCCCTGTTCAAGTCACAGGGTGGTCTCCAGTTACGACTGTTCACTGGCGTGCTGACTTGGCACCAGCCCCTCCAAAGCCTGACTGGAAAGTTTATCATCTCTGAGGTCAGGGCCAGGTAGGCTATAGATCTGCTGCTATCTTGATCCTAAGCAAGGGCCATGAGTCACTCAACAGAGAAACTTGATGGTTGATGGCATAGGTATTAGGACCAGAGCTCATCAAGCAAGCATGGTATAGATGGCCCCATGCCCAAGTGCAGTATAACATGTGTGAGACCATGAAGAAGGCAGGTGAGGAGGCTGTCAGTGGTTAGCAAGGAACAAGGGCATTGTCTCTGAAGAGGGACTCCATAGCCTTGAAAGAAATAAGCTGACATTCAATACTTTAAAGAGCTAGTCTGCTGAGATTTTCAGCAGGGTATGCCCCAGTCCATAGCAGCAGGTAGGTGTAGGGAGTCGGGTCTGTTCCAGTATCCTGACACAGCATGACATGCACTTACCTCCTTCTGCAATCTTTTGAAATTAGAAGTCTTTATTTGATTCACTTTTGCTATCTAAGAAAGTAGGGCGTGCCTCAGTCAGAAAACATGCTGGTTTAAAATATTTATTGGTTAAAAAAAATTTAAAATTTTTATACAAAGATGATGAGAAAAATCTCATGCAAACTCTGGGCATACAATAAAAATAACTCAAATAGTAATATGATGATTTTGTACAAAATAATTCTTCTTAGGAAGGACCTCTGACAGCCAGCATGGCTCCCTTCTCCTGGCTGGAATACACCTTCAGAGAAGCCAGTCACTCTTAGTCACCTGCAGGTGATCACGATTCACATGAGTGTCAAATGTCTGGTTGTCACTGTGATGAATAATGGAACCCATTTCTACTACTCAGGAAACAAGGGGCCTTGATCTAGGGACACCATGGGAGGCCTGCACAAAAAGGGGTGATTCACAAAAATCTCAGGTAAATTCTAGACAGTCCTTTGGAGCGGAGGCAACACCTCAAGATGATTATCCACATTTCCTGCTGCTGCTTTGCCACAAACCTGCAGTGGGTTTATAATTTGTGTATATTACAAGTAATTTGCATAATTAAAACACTTAAAGACTCGACATCTCATGGCAATTAGAAATGCATCAAACTGGGGACAATGTACAAAAGAGGGAGCTTCAATATGAAACAGTAATTCTCTGAGAACATCCAGTGCCCCGGCCGCCTGGACTGAGCAGAGCAGCCGGCCACTGCCACCTAAATTCCCCCCAAGCGCACACTCAGCTGCCTGCTGTCATATTGCATCTGCACAGACTCATCTCATCTTCCGGAGTCTTAGTCTGTTTTCCTTGTCCCGTTTTTTTAGGATAAGTATGAACTGGTTGAAAAAGTGCTCCTGATCCTTCCGCTTCTGAACAAGACGAAACCTCTGATCCCGGCCGTGTTTTTCCGCAAACTCTTTAAATGTGGTCCTGAAAGATAAAAAAAGACATTTCTGAGACATCTTCCCAGAGAATGAGTCCTGTTTTACCTCAGTGTGGCAAGCAAGCTCCCGGGGACAGGACCTCTGCAGGCCAATGGGCTTTGAGGGGCTGGGTCCTGCAGGGCTGTGACCTGACTTCATTTACACATCTCTGGCCCTGGGAGCCCTATCTCTGATGCTATGGTAGCTATGAAAGTCTCTGCTCTCACTGAGCCTCCTCCTGCTACAGGGCTCCACATGTACTGAAGCTGTGTACCAAAGAAAACCTTTCCTCTTTTCTTCCCCTAGTTGGTACCCACTCTTGCTTGGGAGCCCTGGTCTGCTTTGGGAATCAAGTGTCCTCTAGAGACCCAGAGGGTACTGAGGCAGTCTTTTGGTTCCCTTAACATGGAATTTAACTAGACCCTCCTGAACTGGGGTAGAGACACGACTATCAGCTTGGCTCTTTAGTCTCTGCTGACATTGAGAGTCTAACCATGGCTGGTAGGTAGGGAGTTCTTGGTTTTCCCTGCAGAAAACCTCCTGTTGCCAAACCAGGGATCTTCTGGAGGAAACCATAGAGTCCAGCACTACTTGATAGTGTAGACAGACCTGTCAATCATAGGAACTTAAGGGGTAATAATAGCACCAGGTCTCTGGAGCAACACCAGAACCTAGAGAGGCAGTGGTCCCAACCTGCCCAACTCTCTCACATGCAGCTTCCAGGAATGTCAGCTATGGAGTGGCCAAGAACTCAGGATCTAGCATTAGTCAACCAGGCTTCCTCCCAGTCACAGCTTTCTGTGCCTGTCACCCAGAGCCCCCATTGTGGAGGATGGTTGGCTCTGAGCAATCAGTGTGCATAGGAAATCACTCTTTGCCCAGGAAACTCTTGCCATTCTTGTTCATTATCTTTATAGAGAAGCTTACATTTCCTCTACACATCCAATTACCGTGTTAAATTATTGCAGCTTACAGCCTTTTATGGACAAATGACAAGTGTATATGGACATGGTTGTTAAAAGGGTGGCCCTAGGATTTGGTTCCTCGTTGTCTCCTTTCTTTCTGCATCCAGCTACCAGCTGCCTGCTCTTCCTGGGTCCTCTGAAAGGAACGCTTCTTTCTCTCGCTTCCCTCATCTTCACTTCTGTACTTCCTTCTCCATATTTTCAACCCCGATTCTTCCTCTAGTCGTTGCAGCTGCAGCTAGCATTGCACTTCTGTTAAGACCTCTTCAAGGTTGACAGGCAATGCCGCTCCCACCCAGATCACATTTGAGGCATCTCTTCAGAGAAGCATCACAGAAGAGGAGGAAAAATGACAGCCCAGTGTGCCTCAGCCACATGAAGGGGTGGATCTGGCTTTCTGCTGGCTCTGGGGAGCTCAAGAAGTCACTGGAGTGACTGCCATTCACCTATGACCACGCCCTGATGAACAGAGATGGCACCAGCATTCACTGTGCATCTCTGGGTGTCCACATCCAAGCAGAGAGGTATGTACACTAGGTTGTCCAGGAACATGAGACTGGCCCCTGGATACTGTTATCACATATTTTCAGGAGTGACCTGAGACAGACCACCAGGGTCAGTTTGGACAACAGCCAAGAGTACTAGAGATTGGAGTAGCTACTGCATAAAACACCCTAAGGAACCTAAGCTAACTCCACCAACTTACCCCAAGGTCTACATGTCTACATCTTGGGAAGTTAATGTGATAGTGAGGGACGAGAAAAGAAACTTCCAAGGGCAGATCTGGCAACATTTAAGATCATAAACAGCTTTGTAATTATGAAAATAATACATGCCAAGTATGTTTTCATAATATTTTAATATATTCCATTGTAGTAAGCATTTTACTGTCTGCATGTTTCCTGCAAGTCACACTGTATCCCTTAAACACACAGTAACATTTGCCTGCAGCACAGCTGAAGAGGAAATCTAGCATTAAATAGGGATGTGTTTAAGCCTATTTGATTTCTCTCACTCATGGTCTGTGGTGTATGTGTGGGGGTCTGGGTGGAGTGGGGATATACATATGATGTGTGTATATAATGGAGTATATGTGTAACAAGGAGTAGGTGATGGTGTATGTATGATGCGTGTATATGTTCATTGGGGGATTTGTGACTATGTAATGTGTGTGTGGTGGGGTGTATGTGATGGATCTATGTATGTGTGGTAGATTGTGTGGGTGGTATATGTAATATGGCAAGTACATGGTGGAATGAGATGTGTGTATATATGTGTGTTGTGGGGTTATGGTATGTGTGTGTGATGTGTATGTGTTCGGATGTATATATGATGCGTATATAATGGGGTTAATGGCATTTGTGTGTAATGAGAAATAAGTAATATATATATATATATATATATATATATATATATATATGTTTGTTGAGGGCTGTATGAGTTTGTGATATGTGTGGTGGTAGTGGTGGTGGTGATGGTGGTGGTGGTGTGTGTGTGTGTGTGTGTGCGCGCGCACGTGCTGTGGGGTATGGTGTGTGTGTATGATGAGAGATGTGTTTGACATGTGAGGTGTGTATATAATGTGTGTAATAGGTGTGTATTTGTGAGTTCTATGTGAGATTTTTCTTCAGCTTGCTCAGTTCAATCTATATCCCCCTCCATCTTCATGACACACTGTGGGACTTCAGGCTTGTCACTAGCATCTTACCAATGACCAGCAAGGGTGCCAGTTATCATTGTTGAGTGCCCTATGCTGGTCAGGGAGTAAGGACCACATGGCAGAACCTTGTGCTGTCTGTCTCTTCTGTCATTTTTTGAGGTCAGTATGATTGCTCCATTCAGTTGAGATCATAAAAACACATGGATATCCAGCAGCTTATGCCTGGGCCAGGCCAGGCCAGAACTTAAACAAGGCTCCAGAACCAGCTCCTAACTCCTCATTTCATCCCTGCCTCCCTCTCATGACCACTCCTGGATAGATGAGGAGGTCAGAGCTGGGCCCAGTACTCAAGACTCTTTGACTGGAAGCCACTTTTTCAGATGACCAGACACACATTTGTTTTTTTCCTTAGCATTTCCTGACATCCAAGCTGCACACACTTTTTCTAATTCAGAAAGTCCTCCAGACAGGAAGAGTGATTTGTGAAGCATCATGCACCCTGTGCACTCAGTTATGGACCAAACACATGAGAGACCACAGAAAGGAACGACTAACATACACTCTTCATATAATATTGCCAATTATCATTTAAAATAAAAATATATAGGCTGGAGAGTTGTTAAGCCACAGTTAAGAGTGTGTTTCTAACCAAGCATATGGACTTGTGTTTGGGTCCTATGTAGTAAATCAGATGTGGCTCTGCTCACTCTATAACTCTGCCCGTGGAAGACAGAGACAGGAGGATCATTAGTTTGCAGAGTCAGGGTTTGTTGACCTTTTGAACTTTGTAACAGAAACACAATCACTATGGTAGATTTACTTAGTATATCACACTATATGCCAGACTGAGCAGTACCAGGTTCCCAAAGGGCTTTCCTGTTGCTAACCGGTCTTTCCTGTCAATATTCTAATGTCTTTGAAATGTGATATATATAGTGAAGTAAGTTCTACAATAATGACACATTTCTGGACCCAGAAAACACCTGGTATATGTCTCCCTTCATACCTGGGTGATACTTTAGATTCTTCTAGAAGTTTCTTGAATTCTTCTTTGGCTAGCAACAATTTACTTTTCCTTTCCTTGTATTCTTCTTTGATTCTTGTCTTGACAAACTGCTCGAATATCTTAAAGCAAATGCACAGAAGAAAGTCATCATGAAACTGAGTATTAGAAATTAAATGCTGTTTGCCAAAGACAGCGCAGAAGCCCAGCACCTGAGGGAGGCGGTTCTTTGTCATGGCTACTGCAGAATCTGTAAGCAAAGCTCTGTGGCCCAGAAGACTGAGACCTCTAAGTAACACAGCCTCCGTTCCCACTCAGCCCAGGGTGCTCCCTCCACACAGGCCAGGCGCCACTTCTGGGCCAGTCCTCAATCACCTAGCTCAGGCTCTTGAAGTGGATTTGGAAAGCTCTGTTGTGCTCTGGAAGCCAGGAGCCTCTCTGTCTGCACCTCCCCCCCTGCCCCCTGCAGTTTGAACTCTGAATGATGTTCACAGGATACATAACCTACCTGCACTCACATCATTGTTAAAGCATCCACAAGATGCTTAATCTGCTATACTGACTTCTATGGTTCTGGGATCAGCCTCTGAATCTCTAAAAAATGACATGAGCTTGTAAACATAAAGAACTCTGGCATCTCTGAGTCCTACTCTCTAGTTTCCAGTAAACCTCACGTCTACATGGGGGACCCTGGGTCATGAAGAAGGTTCTTGGTACAAGAGGGGCCTCTCTCAAGGATGTCAAGTAGTATCTAGACTGTACCAACCTTCAGGGTAGAAATTACAAAGCAGGAAACCTGACCAAAAGTATATTTTGAACAACCAAATAGCAAACCTGTTCCCAGTCTAGGGCCTGGAAATACTGCCTGGTGTGCAAAGAGCATTCAACGTTCCAGAGCAAGCTGTTTTTTCTTGGGAGCCAGGTACCACATAGGATTATGAACTTCTCTTCGCTACTCCCCATAGAATGTTCTCTCATTGCTGTTGCTTGCTTGTTTCCCTTGTTTGAGACAGGGTGTCATGTATTCTAGGCTGACTTTGAACATGCCATGAGCTTCTGATCCTCCTGCCTCCACCTCCTGAGTATGAGAATTGCAAGTGTATGCCACTGTGTCTGGCTTATGCAGAGCTGGAGATGTCATCTGGGACTTCATGCATTCTGGGCAATCATTCTGTCAACTGAATTACATGCACAGCCTCAATGCTCTCCCTTCGTCAGAGGGAGGGAGGCTACTCATTGCTCTACCATTAGAGAACGTGTCACTTGCAGACCATAAAGTCAAGGAAGAAGGACAAAGCTGTTCTAATCATAATGCTATCCAAGCATCCAGAACACTAAAAAATGAACAGAAGATCGTTTAAATATTCATGTAAACATAAACAAAACCATCAATAAAAACCCACATGCTTTTTCACTGGTAAAGTCCATAACAGCTCTGTATCAATCCACGCAGATCTGAGCGGTATTGACTGGTCCCCAGCAGCCCTGCCAGGGAATGGTGACAGAGGGGGACGTGATGGCTCACTCAAAACCACCATTGTCTCTATCCGATGCTATCTTACTGTTTCATATCTTTCTGTTTTGTTTCTGATATTTGAAGAGGGGGAAACAGTGTCTTAATATGTTGTCCTCGGTGGCCTGGAACTCTTGATTCCCTTGCTTCAGCTTCCTGATGCCCTTGTCTCCAATCTACTATTTAATAGTGAACCTCTTACAGGATGTTATGCAGGAAATAGTACTCGCCTCCAGAGGCCTCCGCAGCGCTAAAGTGAAATATTCACCAGCACAACTTAAATTTTGACCGTGTGCACACACATTTAAGTAAGAATATGATTGGGTTATTTTACCTTCAAGGCAAATAGTGAAGTGTGCTCTCCAGCAGTCCTCTAATTTAAACAGAGAGAAGAAGCAAATGCAGGGCTGTTAGCCAAATAAAAGCGAGTTGCTCCATCATCAGCTAAGTTTTGCTCTATTAATTTTAAATGTGGGCAGAAAGGCTGGCTGGCTTTGGGGTCAGAGCATATGAGAAATACCCATCTACCTCCCTGCCTAGGACCGTTTATCCACCTAATCAAATTATTCCCCTTTCTCTCTCCTTTTCCTGTATTGCTTTATGTAAGCGGCCATAACTCAACATAGCAGGTATATTTCCCCTCTAACAAATTACACCAGTTTTACCCAAATTGGAGCACGACTTTTTAAAAGAGAGCACTGGCCGTTATCTCGTTTTCTGTGGGCTCTGGTGTAATAAAATGAAATACTTCTCGTTACCATAGAAACTGGACTGATTAGCGCTCCCTGGGCCTGGCTCTCTGTTTAGGTTCACTCCATCTCCTTTGCAGCCTGGATAACTTCACACCAGGAGCCTTAGCTTTCCCCTGTGAGAACTGCCATGGGAGGGCTCTGCCGATTCTATCAGATGCTTGCTCTCCAAACCATTTGTAATCTGGACTGTGCTTTCCAGGCACTGTTCCTTCTCTCATGCCGTTGCTGTGCCACTGGTCACACAACTGCAGCAGGGATAGGCATTGGACCAGGATGTTCTCTGGAGGGCCTAGTTCAAAAAGACCACGAGGCTGGCTCCTTTCCCATTGCAGCACATTAAGATAGAACTGACATCTCTCTTGGTGATTTCACAGGGACATCTGAATTTTTTTGACTAAACAGTGGATTCTTGGTGTAAGATGTTTCAAGATGCAAAAGAATGTGCCGAGGCAAGTGTTGACTACCCAAACAAGGACAATCACAACAACTCTCTCAGGCTGGCATCTACCCCCTCTAACCAGGGTCTCTAGAAGCCCAGTCTCTCTAGAGTCTTAGGATGATCTGATACAGTAAGTTCTGCCCCTAGACACCAGGAAGTGGATGATGGTTAGTAATGTCCAGTTCATGAACCCACTCCTTCCTAACTGGGTCCTTGCTCTCCTAGACCTGTTAAGAAATGTAACTTAAGCATCAGATTGAAATTGCCGAAAGACCTCATATTAAACAGGGCTTTTCTTTCAGGTCCTTCTAAAATGATGCTAGTCTCCAAAACATAACAATGGCATACATAAAATAAATGGTCAGATACCAAAAAGAAAGCAAAAACACCTCCCAAACTGACTATTTGCTGAAGCACAGCCTATATATTTATAGGACGTCTTAACACATTAACTGTTTCTAATGACTCTTCACACACAAGGCGAGCCTGCCTCAGGTGCTCACAGCATCTTATGGTGCAGAGGAGCTTTCTTTCCTACAAAGAACAATTGAACTTTTTGCTTTTTAATAATGCAACAGAATGGTGAAATCATATCAATTATTAAAATCTACAGTTTTTTTTAGATATAGAACAATACACATGTAGCCCAAACTCAGCTCACTGGATTGTGGGCTTAGTGTCCTCACAGAAACTCCACAAAAAGAATCCATTCCAAGTTTATGAAAGACAAAGTTGGAGATTCTAGGTGGCTAGTTCAAGATTCTCCTGAGCTACCCAGCCCCATACCCAGCCTGGTAGAGGAAGAGATTTTAGTTAAGGAGTAGGAGAGACAAAGGGTCCCTAGCTGGCCGAGACTGCTTGGGGGCTGCAGGCAAGGCCACAGAGGTATAGGAAGCCCTGCAACAGGCTGGTCTTAGCAAGCTTTCAGCTGATATTTTAAAATTAATAGCTAACAGTCCTCTTTCCATTCTTTAGGTAGATTACATTTTATGGTACTTTACAGATTTGTAGAAAATGTTGAAGAATATTGCAGAAAGGTCTCATACCCATTTCCACATGTCTTTTTAAAATTATTTTATTTACTTACATTTAAAATGTTTGCCTCCCTCCTGGTCCTCCCTCCCGGAGTTCTTCACCCCATCCCTCATTCCTATCTCAGGGACTGCTTATAGCCAACGACAGACTCAATATAAAACTGCACTTTCTTATGACTTATCTAGATCTTGATAAAATTCTGCCAGCTCACACATTAGTAGGTTCCTGGAGATCCTTGAAAACAGTCCTTCCTCCCTGCTAACACTGAAGTTCCTCCCTTTTTTGCAGTTGCTTTGTGTCTGAGTGTACATGAGGTGGGGGGCAGGGGAGTGACAGGGCCTCAAGAGGAGTCTGGCCAGCTGTGACTACAGGCATAGATAGCACTCTGACCTTAAAGCTCCTTCTGTTCCACAGCCCCAGCTAAGGTGTCCTCAGCCCCTCCCAGGCTACCTCCAGCATTCCCTCCTCTCTCCCCATCATCCCCTCTGTCTACATAACCTGGAAAGGCAGAGCTGGCTCTGTGAACTTCTTCACAAGTAAGCCTGAGCAGAGATCCCCGGCAAGCCATTCTTTTGAAGGGCCTGATAGCATCCACTCCAGCCCAGCTCTGACCTTTTCTGCCACCTGTTTTCTAGACCAGTATCATTTACTTTCTTTGACTCTGGTCTCTGGCCACTCCTGGTTTTCCTATGACAGCATATCACTTTAGGTGGAATGGTGTGATCAACACACTGAGAGTAACATTGGGAATGAGGTTGATGCTCCAAACTTTGCAGTTTGATCCTAGAGTCCTTCCCTGCAGGGATCACAAGCAGACAGCAAGACAGAACAGCTCCAGGCATGAGACTCCCCTGCACCTCCACCTTCACTCCCAAGCTCTCAGACTGGCAGCCTTTCAGCTCTTTCTCACCTGGCTCCAGCATTACCTGTTTACGTTCCTCAGAGTTTAGCAGGAGATATCGTGGGTCAAACACAATTTTATGCAATTCTTTCTCCCAAGTAGAAAATGCTGACACCTGGAGAAAGATATTCAATAGAGTTGCTGTTAGCATCCGATTCTGAGCCTAGAGTATGCTAAAATGATCAACAGGGTAGTTTTATTTTTGTTTTTGCTTTGTTTTGTTTTAAAGGCAGCATTAAGGTATAGTGGATTCAGGAAGATGTCTTGTACAAGAATGTGGGATACATCAAACACACCATGAAAATTAATATGAAAAATATGAGGAAATTCAATTTCCAGATGTACAATACTACTACTTCTTCTGGTATATTCCAGGACCCTTCCACGATCCATGCTGCCTACAGGATGGGGAGGGGCATTTCAACATCATATCTTGAATGCTGAGTAGATTCTTCTAGATGTTCTCAGAGCCCTGCAGGCCAGGCCACAGCAGTATGGGAAGCCCTGCAATAGGTTGGTCTTAGCAGACTTTCAGCTGATATTTTAAAATTAATAGCTAACAGTCTTCTTTCTAGTCTTTAGGTAGGTTATATTTTATGGTACTTTACAGATTTATAGAACATGTTGAAGAATATTGCAGAAAGGTCTCATAACCTCTTTCACATGTCTTTTTAAAAATTAATTATTTTTTTATTTACATTTAAAATGTTGTCTCCCTCCTGGATCCCCCTCCCAGAGTTCTTCACTCCATCCCCTTTGCCTCTAAGAGGTATTCCCTTCCCTGCCCCCCACCCCAGTATCTCCATAAGTGTCTTTTATCATTGAAATATAATATCAGTGAGCTTGTTGTGGTACCATAAAAAATTATCCCAGTTTATTTGGATTTTGGTTTTTTTTATTACTTAATTACTTTATTTATTTACATCCCAAATAGTGCTCCTCCCACTACCCCCTCAAAGAGTTCTTCCCCCATCTTCCTTCCCCTTTACCTCTGAGAGGGTAGTCCTCTAGATATTCCCCCACCCTGGGACATCAAGTCTCTACAGGATTAGGCATATCCTATCCCACTGAGGCCGGACAAAGCAGCCCTCTGCTACATATATACCTGGGCCTTGGACCAGTCTTTGGTTAGTGGTTCAGTCTTTGGAGGCTCCAGGAGTTCAGGTTAGTTGACACTGTTGGTCTTCCCATGGGATTGCCATCACCTTCAGTTCCTTCAATCCTTCCCCTAATTCTTTCATAGAGGTCCCAGACCTCCATCCAGTACTTGGCTGTGAGTATCTGCATCTGTCTCAGTCAGCTGCTGGAGTAGAGCCTCTCAGCGGACAGCCATGCTAGGCTCCTGTCATGCATGTCCTTTTGGGTCTGGGTTACCTTACTCAGGATGATATTTTCTAGACTCATCCAGCTATCTCAATTTTTTTTTCTGACCTAGAATTTCATGGTACACAGAGTCATGTCTGCTAAGGTCCCTCTACACTGGGTGAGTTTCCCAGATTTCTCCTTGTTTCTGATTACCTTGGTCCTTGGCAGATGTGTTGCTCTGGCTTTCTATAGAACTCCTTCAGCATGGAAAGTGACCACAGAGCCAACATGCCACTTCAGTACATCATATCCTGAGTATAAACTATCCTTGTGATTCATTAATGATGTGGACCCAGGACCCAGGCTGAGGTGCATGCTCAGTGTCACTTGGACAGATAGGTCATTTCTATATACTTCCCACACTACATTTCGGCAGGAGCCGTGTGCACCTCCCATATAGGAAGTCATATTCTACCTCTGTAGGTGATTTGCAATCCTTCTGGTGGAATATCCTTCCATCTCCCACAGTGACTTCTTTATTTTGCCCTTTTCTATGGCTGTGAGGTACATTGTTGTATGTTCATCTCCTGTGCTACCTCATTTTTGTTGCTGCCTAGTTATCTCAAATCTAGCTCTCTAGAGGTCTGTGGTTGGGCCCCAGTCTCTGCTGTGTTCATATCCTGCTTTGAAGGCATTACCTCACTTGCTGGCTTTTCCAGGGCTCCAGGTTCCTCTGTACACTGTGGGCCTTAGCCCTCCAATCAGCTGACTTCTCAAAAGCCCTGGTTTTCTTAATGAGAGGACAGAAATAGAAGCCAACACCTAGGCATCGGCACATTGCCACTGAGAGAAGCTCTTGCCTCCAGATTCTCAGCTGATAAACAAGGGAGCGTTTAAGTCATTTAAAAATAATTTGTTCATTTAAAAACATTGACTTAATATTGACTCTGCCTTGGCCCCATGCTGTGTGCTAAGAATGGAGAGAAAATAAATCAAGATCCTGGTATGAGAAAGTTTCTGGTCTTGGGTAACACAGGTGATGGGAACTAAGAGATTCTCAAGGACCATTCTTAAATAAGGATACTCACTCAGGCTTAGGGAGGGACCTAGGAGGATGCTCTAGGATGGGCTGTGCATTGTTGTAAAGGCTAGCATTCTTGAGCTCTAGAGAAGGCGGGGATTAAAAGGACTGGACAGGCCTGAGATGAAAGAGCTCATGGTAGGCTGGGAACAAGTAGACACACAGAGGCTCATGCAGGGGACTCTGGCATGGTTGGAGCCTGGATGTTATCCTGAGGGCAAAGATCAGATCTGATACATGTTTGGAAATGTCATAGGGATATAATAGGGGATGGGACCTTGGGCAGGAAGGTAGGGAAACTAATCAGGTTCACAAAACAAAATTCACTCATGTTTCAGTTTGTATCTCATATTTTGAGCACGTGTTACATAGCTCACAGAGCTTGTTTGGGATGCTATGGAAGCTTCCAGAGATACTGTCTAATTGGAGAAAGTAGGTCACCAGGAGAATCCTTTAAATGACATATAAAATCTGCTTCCTGCTTTGTTTGAAGCTCCATAGTAGTATGAATGGCTATAGAATCCCATCACAACCCACAACCTAAACCTTTATCAGTAAGTAACTCTTCATGCGAATGTGAGAGTTCATCTCCTCTTCAACTGGGTATCCAGGAATCTCCTGGTCTGATCCTATACCCCATCTCAGTTCTAATGTGGCTGCCCTCTAGACAGCCTGACTGTGACCTGCTTCTTTTGGGAGCCCCATGTACCCCTGAGCATCATCTGTAGAGGACAAGATCCCTTCATAGTATATCAAATCCTGGTGGGTGCCTAGCTCTCCATTCTGTAGATGAGTAAGGGAGGCCCCTTCAGACCTTGAGGGCAGTGATGCAAGAGTTGTGCATGGAAAAAGACTGCCATCTGGGAGGGGGGCATTTACAAAGCACGACCGGAGTAAAGCATTCCACCTCAGTCCCAACATTGGCCAAGCCTCTCCGGAAACCAAGGAAATTAGATTTTGTGCTTCTCCCGGGTATGATTCAGCTCTGAGACAAATGGCTTTCATTTAAACAAAATGATCAGGCATGTCCAAAGACAGCCAAAAGTGCAAGGGCGTAGGTCCTGTCAGGCACTGACAGGCCCTGGCCATCTGGGGTTATTATTGTGGATCAGACCTGAGCAGGCGTGTGGGAGTGACCAGAGCTGTCATTAACCACCCTGTCGTAGCAAGCAGAACATTCCCTTCATCCTCTTAGCTAAAAGGCCTTGAATCACATAGAATCTCGGGATCCCAGATGCTTAAGAGGGTGGGGCAGAAAATGCTGGTACTCAGGTGGTGGCTGTATGATAAATCCCAGCCTCAAAGAGGCTGGATGTTGGCAGGGTGCAGAATCCAGGCACTAATAGCCACATTGGGTCACAACTGATGCCTCCACTGGGGTGCTGCCTTTCACTCCTGCAGTGTGTGATCTACAGTGTCTATCCATGTAATCACACTGCCCCTCTGGCACACTCAGGCTTCAAGCCTGTGATCTTTGATATCACTGACAGCAATTGACAGCTGGCCTGGCAGTCAGGAGCTGGGGTCTCCTCATAGAGTTGATTAGCATCTTCAACACAAACCCAGTTACTTCTGACACTAATGTTCCTCACCAAATTTGATTAACAAGCACTGTATTGTCTCTCTTGATCCCCTGGTATATTGAGATAACTGCCTTAAAACCTGGACTTCAACTACTTAGCCAATGACTACTTAGAAATGACTTCTCCTTCATTAGCTACAAAGTACTCTCAGAGGAAGTGACCTGACTCTAGGATACTCAACTCCTGACAGCACTACAGGCCTCCAAAGCAAGGCCTGCCTCAATCACAGTCTCCAAATGAGTCCATCCCTTCCTTCAGCTCCAGGCCCATGAACAAAAGTAAAGATGGGTGTTCAGTGCCCCTTCCTAGACTCTAATGCAATGAATAAAGTCTCTATTCAATGTAATGATATGGTCAAAATTATTCTATGCTGGTTAAAACACACAGGAAAAACAGACAGGTATGTGGAGTGGCCGATTGCTATAGCTGCTGAGAGACCCCGGGTCGCTTGGTCAGGGGCATGTCCCCCAATGCTCCAAGCATCTTCTCAGTGCATGGGAACACATTACCCTTCCCAACCTTTCCGTTCCATTTCCTCTTGGCTCTCATGCAAGGATACAGAGACCTTCCTCCCTGAGTACAGAGGCCAGATGGGCTCTGAGGTAAGACAGACCACTGGAAACTTGGCCATGCTTGAGAAGGGCTCACAGATGTGTCTCCCATTAGCTCTGTTGGACTTTGAATGTGAAATGCTCCCGCAGGTTTCCTGTGTATGCGGTCATCAGCTGATGATGCTGTTTTGGAATGTTGTGGAGCCTTTAGGAGGTAGAGCCTTGCTGGAGGAAGTGGGTCACAGGAGATGGGGGTGTGACATTTTCTAACCCAGCTCCTGCTTCCTGTCTACTCTTTGCTTCATGATTGAGCATGTAGTGCAGTCAGAGGCCTCAAGCTCCTCTTACCTCTTCACCTCCTCATTGTGACACACTTTATCTTCAAACCCTTTGCCCAAATAGCCTTTTCTTTCTTTCTCGAGTTGCCTTATTCAGGTATATTTGTTACAGCAATGAGAAAGAGAATGAATATAAGTGGTAAAGATTCAAATTCCACAGGAATAGGCTTCAGTTTGAAGGAGCATTGGTTGCCTTCCCAATGTCCCTTTCCTGTGGCCTGTCACCTTAACATTCTGCAGGCTCTGTAGGGACAGAATCTTGCTTCGTCTTTTGAATGCTGCTTTCTTTACTGGACTCCCTGAGCATCTTTCAAGGATTTCTGTGTATGGCCCTGATGTTCCTGGTAAGTATAGATGGTTGTAGATGGCACACACAAAAAAAATCAGGCCTGGTATGGGAGGCTGCCTTCTCCATTGCTGAATGTGAAATTGTGGTCGCTGTTTGAGGTCTCCTAAGCACAGCTCTGGCACAGGGGCTTGGCACAGACGATATGTCTAAGATGCAAGTGCAGAATGCACAGCTGAGTCAGTAACTTGTGGTCCTCAGAGCATAGGAGACTTCCAGATTTTTCATAAGACTCCTCTCTTAAGTTCGGGGAAGTTTTTTTTTTCTTGGGTGCCAGTAGACCTCAGAGAGTAGAAATAGGGGTGGCCTGAGCCTGGATAAGTCGAGGTGAACTGTAGGTAAATGTGGAAGTAAGGCCTGGGCCACAGCACAGGGCTGCTTCTAGTAAGGATGGCCTCACACTGGAACATATCACTCTGAGCCCTACCTCTGGTGTGTGCAGTCTTGCCAAATAATAGCTTTGACAATTATTTATATTTTTATTAATAAAATTGTACCTGGTTATTCCACACCCAGCTGACTTCATTCCATCTAAGGATTAGGGACTGTTATTTGGAAATCAGAACAGGTGACCATGATCCCCCACAGGTTATAGCTTTATCCAATTGCTTCTGGAGAGAAGGCCCTTGTCACACCCGAAAAAGCCCTGTCACACGTGAGGCTCTTTGTGGTCAAATCCAGAGAGGGGAATGAGAGCATAGAGGCAGGCCAAGAGAAACAAATGGACCAAAAGGATTTTAAAAAACAGTGAGTGGCAAATATTTAACCTTCTTGCTATTCAGTGGCGGTCGAGTGTGTTGGCAAAATGAACCCTTGGGAGTTCGCAGACATTGCCGATGGGAGACTATACTGAATTAAAGCAGCCTCTTCAAAAACAATGTAAGAGATCACATGCGTTCACACACACATACACACACACACACATACACATTTATATATGTGTGGATAAATGAATATTATCTAAAGATCAAAGATGGAAATACACCACATGAATTGAGATCCAAGCTTTCTAAATTGACAATAAATAGTACTCCATCAAATAGTCCATTATTCATCAAGAGTATTTTCCAGGGGCTCAGGTAGGTAGCTTAGTGGTAGAGTGTTTTCTTAGTTTTATAAAGTTCTCCAATAAAACACACACACACACACACACACACACACTCAAGAGAGTGAGAGAGAGAGGTTTAATAAGTATTCATACTAATTTAATTATGAGCTACGTGCAAGAACAGATAGTATGTATACACACTTGTAAACGTTGAATCTTATGGGATTGACTGAGAAGAAGAAATTGGTTCAAATGTGTCCAATTGCAACTCAGTATCAGGTATACTATAAAAGTCTTCAGTCTTGATTTTTTTTAAAGTCTTTTTAAATCATATTTTATATTTTTGAGGTTATGGGCATAGAACCCATGCACACACATGTCTCATTACCTAAAAATCATTTCTAGGGAAAAAAGTCTGAAATTAAGTCTATTTCACTGGTGAATAATCCCCTTTTAGGGTAGGATTTGTGTTGGTTTTCTGATCTTAGTATAGTTTTGCAAAGTCAGTTAATTTACTAACAATTTGGTATGCTCATCTCTTATTTTCCATGGGGAGCATGGGTTATACCATTTTATTTTATTAGAAAAAGGTTCCATGTCCATGATACTCAAGACCTTCCCCCAAGAACATGGAGCAGATAGGCTTCCCCCTAATATTCAAGGGCCATCAGATAGCACACTCCTGCCCTCAGAACCACTTACGTACAGCATCTTCTCCTGTGACTGTGATATCAACCCCTCCTTTCAGCACCACCCTGGCCCAGTGCCTGCCAAATCTCTATAGGGGTGATAGCTATATGCTGTATGTGTTAGAAAGGAAGGGGAACCAGACACACAACAGGCTGAGGGCTGATGCCAATATGCAGACACTTGGGGTGGGTACCATGTGCCCTCTGCCTTTACGCTGAAGGACTAACTATGGAGCCTTTGTATGTTCCACATTGTCCATACCGGGTTCAGAAGGACTCCATAGTGATCCTGGCTGTTCAGTGTGATCAATAGCCACTATGTGATGAGTGTACTTATTAATCAATCTCTTCTGTATTTTGACATTAATTGTGAACTCAAATTCCAGGGCCTCTCCTGGATCTGGCTGTGGTGTTGGCTAGTGTCTGTGAGGTTCACTTCTTCAGACAGACGGATTCTGGGAGCACCCAGAAGCAGCTCTGAGCCCCTACATTTCTTAGGTCCAGTACTCCGAAAAGGACTTCTCACTTCAGCCCTGGACAGGCAAGCACTGAGCAACAAGGATACTATAGAAAGAAACAGTCCCAACACCTTTTCTCCCATGGACTCAGCTAAACAAGCAGGAGAAAGCCAACAACCTGCTACTCAATTAAATAGAGCTTTAAAAAAGAAGTCCCCTTGTGATTTGTGCTTGTACAAGAACTAAATAAATAAAACAGAAACCTTTATTGAGCCATCTCCTGCCAGCTACAAAAGCATATAACTAGAGCCCCTCCCTAGCCCATAATCCCTTGGGAAAACCCAAGACCTGTCTTTTGAAAGTATTAGAAATCCTCCATGCCTGGCTTCATCATTCCATAAGCACACAGGTTTCTGAACTAAGTACTCAGCAAATGCAATATAAAAATCTTGTTAATCACTCAGTCCATAAAGCGTGACCTTTCTACGGCTCATTCTTTAAGTAGCTAGAAGTCTCCTGGGCTCGGCTATCAAATTCTCATGAGCATGAGTGACTTATGAAATTGGCTGGCATATTTTATAAAGTCTGAGTATTGCGGGTGGTAGCCTTGCTTTATGATGGGGCTGTAAACTTAGATTGGCCTGTTTTACTCCAGAACTGAAGGAGTTCACGGGCCTTTTTGGAGTCAGTACGGCACTGGGACATTGATTCTCACACACCTACTGTTCTTGCTGATTTTCATATGAGTTTCTCAAAATCAAATACTGAGCTGAATCATCTGGTGTGATTAGTTAAGTATGCACTGAAATATCATTAGTAAAATCCCTCCAGCAAAGCTCTTTGGAGACCTTTAGGGTCCTGTGATCTTACCCTACCCAGTCCTTGCCCAGGAAGGCAATGTCAGCCCCAGTTGCTATCCCTACAAGTTGCTGGAAGACTGCATTAAGACATTGCACTCAATGGTTTCCAAAACTAAAAGCTGAAAGTTAGACAAAAGAATGGAGTGACATTTCCCCTTTGTATTTCTCAAAAGTTCATGACCAGAGAGACGGCTTAAGGGTTCTTGCTACAGTGCCACAAGACCTGAGTCCAGTCCCCAGGGCCCATAAGGTAGAAATAAAGAACAGACATTACCAAGTTGTCCTCTAACTTCAACATGTGTCCCGTGTCCTGTGTGACACACAATAAGTAAGTAAGTAAATAAATAAATAAATAAATAAATAAATAAATAAATAAATAAATGTAAATTAAAAAAAAATAATTCATGGTCTCCGTGCTGGTCCAGCTGGCTAGGACCCTGTAGAAGTGATCAGACAGAGTCTTCATGGCTGGAAGCTGTTCTGAATAGGGGGCAGGAATACTGAGACAGTCTAATAGCATAAGAGTATCTCAAGGGATCTCGGAAGCCGTGGAGCTAAACTCAGGCACTCGGCCTTGGGGGAGATGGATAGATGGTCCATTCTCCTAATGGCTCCCACACTATCCTGTGTCTGTTCTGTGGGGCAAAAGTACAGCATCTGGAAAACAAATGACAGCCCTTCGAGGGAACAAATCTTCCTCACACAATCCATGGGCTCCTCTGATGCTTGCACGAGCCAGTTGGGTGCACATGAGGAAGATGCCAGTCACAGCTTAAACAGCTTCCACGGGACACCCAGGAAATCCCAGGGAAATGGTTCAATGCATCCTTTGCGCCCTGGGGTCCGTCATGGCAAAAGCAGAGTTGCACTATGGCAGGGACAGGAGCCCACATGGAATGTCCCAGAGCAGACTAAGGAGGGTGTTTGAGTGAAGGAAACACTGAAGTCTTGCACAATGAAGTTACCACTAGGCTCCAATGTTAAGGCTAGATGTGAGTGAGTCACCTGAACCCACTATACCCTGTCACCTTTGGCTCTTCCAGTTTCTGAGAGCAAAAACAAGTTTAATTTTGAGAGACGGGTACATAAATAGGTACACATGTTCCTGTTCATAATGTGAAGAGAAAACTACCTGATGGGTAGGTGGGGGTGAATCCTTTCCTGCTAGGGTCCTGAGGAGCCATCCCTGCCTCTGCTCCTCCTTTCTTTGGCAAGCACCCAGTGTCCAGCTAGGCCTCACCTGCTGTAGGAGTAAGGATCCAGCCTTTGCCCTCTCCCCACAGCCCTGACTTGTGCCCTCTCTGTATCTGCTGCAGAGAAGGCAGAGGTGTCTCCAGGAGACAACCTGGCAGGGAGAAGCATGCCACTGCAGAGTTTGGGAATTCGCTTTGGATTCACAAGGCCATTACCGTATCCATTACAATTACCCTCACACAGACTTCATTACTGCCTTCTGTGTTCAGCTGTACTCGGTGAAGAAATCCAACTGGGCTACAATATTGTATTGGCTCATTTTGTGCCCGAAAGCCAAAGTAAGAAATAAAAGTCCTTGGAAGGAGGTTCGTTCACATGCAGTTCCTTCCACTCAAAATGAGATTCAGAAATCACTTTACTTAAAAGCAGTCTAATTAATTCAGAGGTGTGAGATTCCCTATCGGGTTAAGATACCCATAGGGGGTCATCCATGAGGTTTGAGCCCTGAAACCTTGCCTGGGGATGGCAGGAATCTTTCCCACACTGGTTGGTACCTCTCTGTCATCCCAGCAGCCCATGCCCTGCAGAACAGTCTTCCCTAAGCCCTTTCCCCCTCCCAGAGCCTTGTTCTTCCCCGTTATCCTCTCATGATTGTTCTGTGTTCTTACCCCTCTCTCCAGCAGCATGTCTCGGAAATGGGTCACACGCTCTTCCAGGGGCAAGAGAATCTGTGAGGGTGGTGTCTGTGGTCCCCGGTCAACTTGCTGCGTGTCTTCTGTTCCGGGGCTTTCACAGCTTTCAGTCCTTCAAGGGTACAAGATGCAGAGTTAACCATGCCCAAGGAGATCCAACTGGTTCCCACTGAAACCTTAAGTCCCCCTGAGAGGACTCTTCATGGAACAAAGAGGCTTAGGT
>JADRCD010225601.1:0-29587 GCA_019843815.1 Montemys delectorum | reverse complement strand
GTTGTGTCAATGTTTTCTATGGTGTCTTCTGCCCCTGAGATTCTCTCCTCTATCTCTTATATTCTGTTGGTGATGTTTGTATCTATGACTCCTGATTTCTTTCCTAGGTTTTGTATCTCCAGGGTTGTCTCTCTTTCTGATTTCTTTATTGTTTCTATTTCCATTTTTAGATTCTGGATGGTTTTGCCCATTTCCTTCACCTGTTTGATTGTGTTTTCCTGAAGGTCTTTAAGGGATTTTTGTGTTTCCTCTTTAAGAGCTTCTAGTTCTTTACCTGTGTTCTCCTGTATTTCTTTGTGGGTGCTATTTATGACTTTCTTAAGGTCCTGTATCATCGTCATGATAAGTGATTTTATATCTGAATCTTGCATTTCCAGTGTGATGGTGTGTACAGGACTGGCTATGGTGGGAGAATTGGGTTCTGATGATGCCAAGTGACCTTGGTTTGTGTTGTTTATTTTCTTATGCTTGACCCCGCCATCTAGTTATCTCTAGGGCTACCTGCCCTTGCTAATTCTGACTGGAGTCAGTCCTTCCTGTGATCCTGGTTGTATCACAACTCCTCAGAAGCAGGCAGTCTCTGTGACCCTGTGATTTTGGGATCCTGTGACCTTGGGCTTGTTAGAGCACCTGGGAGTGCAGCAGCTTCCTCTGAGTGTTGTGGGACTGGCTATAGAGCTTGTGCCCAAGGTCCGCTCAGAACACCATCCCAGAGAAACCGGAAGGAACCCAGGCCACTCTGCTGATGGAGTTTCACAGAAGGAACACAGAAGGAGATGGATTCTGAGCAATTATGGCTTTGGCCAGCTGGCACATCTATCATGTGTGACAAGAACAAGGAGGGAAAGGATGGGCTGAAGTACTGCAGCTGAGAAGGTTGAGTGACAGGAATAATTAGAGAAGGAAACACATTGTATCTATTATTTGTCAGTATGTAATACATTCCCTTAAACTTAGCAGCTTAGGAAGATACACATGAAGGCTTCAGTTTCCATGGTACTCCATGGAACACTCCTGCCAATGCCTGTGCTTCAGGTACTCTAACAAGTTAGTCATCTCAGCACTTATCCGAAGGAAGATCTGTACCCTGAGTCCTTCATCTGGCTGTGGCCTTGATTATACTAGACCTTAATCTAATCAGCCTGGAGTCCTCACATCAGGCAGCCAGCTTCATCCAAAGTAGGGGAATCAAGAGAGAGAGAGAGACAGAGAGAGAGACAGAGAGAGACAGACAGAGAGAGAGACAGAGAGAGGGAGACAGAGAGAGAGAGACAGACAGACAGAGAGAGAGAGAGAGAGAGAGAGAGAGAGAGAGAGAGAGAGAGCATCCAGTGAGAAGGAAAGAATTTACGTAACAAAATGATGTCTATCACTGTTGCCACTATATTTAAGTAGTGAAAAGAAAGTATAGTTCACACACAAAAGGGAAAAATAATCTCTTTCTCTTGAAAGAAAAACACCAGTAGTGTCCTGGCCATACTAGTTTTGGAGGGTATGTCAAAGTGTTGACATGTTGAACAACTATAAAATAGTTTTGTCTGATCTATAATGATGATGCCCATCATTTAAACACACCTCTTATGGAGTCTATAAGTGCACACATGGGATTAAATTGTCCAAAATTTACATTTGCCCCATCTGCCAAATATGCAAATAGAAGAACAAAGTCTAATCTGCATGTAGATAAGACATCTATAATTGTTTGTGTCCTGTGGTTCCATTAAAATCTGTATAATTCAGGGCTAGAGAGATGATCAGTGGGTAAGAGAGTTTGCTGCTGAGGCTAAATATCTGAGTTTGGTGCCCAGAACACATATGGTGGGAGAAGAGAATTGATTTCCACAGCTGATCTCTGAACTCCATGCATGTACACACACACACACACACACACACACACACACACACACACACACTATAAAAATTAAAATATTCATAGAATTTGAGATGATCCAAAATTTGAAATCAAAGTAAAGATCTAAAGGCAAATCGTTTTGTTGCTTGTTTTGTCTGTTGCTTGTGTATTGATAAAGTCCAGAATCTATGCTTATTGGTCACCTTAGACAGGATCAATTCTACACTGCAGGGACTCAGTATATCTATTATCAGAATTTACCCCTTAATTCTCTGATAGGCATTTAGCTGTACCTTCAGAGTACAACTGTCTTAATTTCATAGGGAAGTCAGGGGAGTGATGATAATACACACTCATCTATTTGGAATGCCCAAGTTAACCCAGTGGCCATTGATTAGAAGTATACATTGGCTTTCTTGTACCAGCCAAAAACACTTTGATTGGATTCAAGGGCTTGCCAGACTTTCCATGTTTCCATCATAATTGACTTTCATCTTGTCTACATTCTTCATTCATGCTGTGCAGTGAACTCTGTTGCTTATCCCCCTAACTCAGATGTATGTGTCCTTCTGTCTATCAATAAAATAGCACAGTCCATCGTCCTTCTTACAGATGAGTGTGCACTGAGAGACAGCCCTGCATTCTTACTTACAACCTTGGATAACTATGCTTACTCATGAAAAATCTGCTATGGAATCCTGCGTGTCTTCGTTAGGGTGTTATTGCAGTGAGGAGACATTTAGGAAGGGAATCATTGGAGTGACACTGACTTACAGTTCAGAGTTCACAGTGGGAAGCATGGCAGTACGCGGGCAGACATGATGCTGGAGAGGTAGCTGAGTGTTCTACATCTGGATCAGCAGGCAGGAGGAAGAGAGAGGGACAGTGGGCCTGGCTTGAGCACCTGAAACCTTAAAGCCCAGTTTCAAGGATACACTTCCTTCCAACAAGGCCATCCCTCCTAATTGTGCTACTTCCTCTGAGCCTACATGGGCCATTTTCATTCAAACTGCCACACTGGGGGACACCTTTCTCCCTCTTCTCTTGCCTCCTTTTCCCTCACTACAGCCTTTTCCCTCTCATTGAGGAATATGTAAACATATTTTTTTTTTCTGGTCCCCAGCTTCACAGCAGAGAGGAAGACGGTGAGTGTCACCTGAATGATCTAGGCAAAGATATTCACTGTCACTGTCAATGAATATACTAGAAACATGTGTGGGCCATGGATAACTGTCACTTATTTATGCACACAAAGATACCTGTGCCAAAATGTGATGATCTTGTGAGCCACAGGACTCTATAAAATGCACCAGTTAGGGCCAACCAGGAAGACAGGACATTTCCCCAAATCCAGCTGTCTCTCTTGGACGGGTCTGAAGGGTTCCTTGGCTAGATCTCAACCATCGTTATTTGCAATCTTAAATTTGTTAAGGATTGTTTTTTATTTCTCAGAGATCTCCCTATGAGTCCTTGTCTATACCTGAAGTCCCCTTTAGCTTGTTGCTGGCAGGTTACCAGCCCTCTCCCTCCCTTGGGGCCAGAGGCAGAGCAGAGCAGCTGCTTGCACGTGGCTTATGGCTTGCCTAATTTGCCAGAGTGTAGATCTCACCAGCTTCTCCCACCTTCTCCCTGATCTACATCTGCTTATTTTTACCCATAGTCATTAGGCATCCTTTTCTACTATTGAGCCTCCCCACTTGTCACCGGTGTGCACAACCTCAGGTGACATTACAGCATGATATCTTTCCACCCAGTTGAGTAAGAGGTTAAATTTTTCCTAGTAGGCTCATTTTCCTAGAGCTATCTCCACTGGACAGGCCCTGCCTTCCAAAAACAGAAATGAGAAGCCTAAGTGAAGATTTTCAAGGATGCTAATTTTCTTTAGGACCTGAGTGTATGCACTCATTGCTCATTTATAATTGTTTTCATGAGTCAAACCAAAAAGGTTCTGCAAAATTTCAGATACTTCCATGAATAGAGAGCAAACCTAAATACTGTGCTCCCATTTTCTTGAATTACACTGCAGCCATATTCCAGTGTGTCACAAGCTGTGGACAGTAGTATTTGCAGGGATAAGAAAGAGTCGGAGTCAGGTAGAGAAAAAAGATGTGTAGCAGGCTCATGGGTCATGACCATGACATCCTCTGTTATACAGACTGCCCAGCTAATGCAGTCTTGTACATAGCTTTCTAGCTGCTGTGGGAAGGCCTTGTGAGACTTTCAGTTTGGTGGTAAAAACAGAGACAGCAATGTCTTGAGTTGCCAGCTGGAACTCTGGGCAATGCTTGCTGTTGTTGTTGTTAGGTTTAGGACTGTTAAAGTCACATTTTAACCAGCTGTCTTTGATGGTGACAAAATCTTACAAGGCCAAAAGTCCCTTACTTGGTGCTGTCTGGCATTGAAGAATGCCAGAGAAAACTGTACAGTCTCCTGCCTTGAATGTTCAAAGAACCCAACAAGGATCTTTGCACTCTCCACTCTTCACAGTCTTTAATTTGTTTAGCAGTGGTTTGTAAACCAAGTTCTACAGAGCAATCAATGTTCCATGCTCCGTAACTAGTGGTTATGTGCTAATGTGTTCTGCCTCTAAAACAGAAAAAGTTATGTTTCTGTTCACATGGAAAACATAATTGCAAAGTGAACCTATAAGAGATGCTTCCATAAATGTTTGCAGCCCTTCAACTTCCAAGTGAACAATTAACTCATAAGTTAAAAAAACAGGAAATATTAATTAAGATGATTAAAAAATATGCCTTTTAGCTAAAACCACCTCTTATGTGGGCAATCTAATCCATTGCTGTCTGGCTTCATCTTTATCATTCATGACATGAGCATGTAAAAGTACTTAACATTGAATAGTTTTATTAATATAATTTATAAAATATTTTAGTAGTAATTTGTATATGTTACACACTCAAAAATACTCCATTTTTTTTAACAATATGAACACTTCAGGGGCATAAGGCAGGAGAAAGAAATGAGAGGGATTCAAATAGGAAAGAGTCAGTTACCTGTTTACATGCAAAGAAGCTGACATTTGGCATCATGAAGGGGGTCTATGAAGGGCTATTGTTAAAGCCTAGTTGTAGTGGAAGACCCCAGAATATTGGAGATGCCAGTACCAAGAGATGATCACCAAGAACAGCAGCAGCAGTGGAGTGGAATCAACCAGAACCTAGAGTGTTACAGAGAGTAGAGCTGGAGAAGTGACCCAAGCCCTGTTGAGAAGCCCAGAAGATCATGTGTGGATCTCAGATATTGGAACAAGAAGCTGTAACATTCAAGTTGACTTGGGTATCACAAGATGTTAAAATTGCAAGAGCCATGGGATATCCACAAGGAAAGCTGCTAATAGGGAATGGAAGCAGCTCAGGAGAAAGAAGTTTGTTGCAGTCAACGAAGATGAAAGGAGTTGGAGATTTGAAGATGGCTTTGATGTCAAACATGGAGATGCAGAGTTTGGAGTTTGCCCAGCTGTTTTTTTCGGTCTTACTTTGGTCTAGCATTTCCTCACTAAGACATTTTGGAAGGGTAATGTACATCTTGTGATTGTTGGAAGTATGTGGTCTGCTGTTTTTTGTTGTTGTTGGTGGTGATGGTGGTTTTTTGTTTGTTTGTTTTTTGTTTTTCGAGACAGGGTTTCTCTGTGTAGCCCTGGCTGTCCTGGATCTCACTCTGTAGACCAGGCTGTCCTTGAACTCAGAAATCTGTCTGCCTCTGCCTCTGCCTCCCAAGTGCTGGGCTCAAAGGCGTGTGCCACCACTGCCCTGCTTGTGGTCTGCGGGATTACAGTTAAGTAATTGGATGAACATCAGAATAGACTTTGAACTTTGGACCTTTAGTATTATTGAGACTGTTATAGACTATGGGAACTTTTGAAGTTGGACTAAATGTTCTAGCATTATTCTATGTCTCAGTATGGCCCTCTCATGTATTTGAACAAGTCTATGGGGGCCATGGAGTGGAATGCGGTTGTTTGAATATGCTTGACCCAGGGAGTAGGAGCACCATTCGGAGATGTGGCCTTGTTGGAGTAGGTGTGACCTTATTGGCGGAAGTGTGTGTGTCACTGTGTAGGTGGGCTTTGAGGTCTCCTAGTGCTCACACTCTTCCCAGTACAGAAGAGTCCCTTTTCTTTGCTTCCTGAAGAAGACAGTCTCTTCCTGGCTGCCTTCAGATGAAGATGTAGAGCTCTTGGCTCCTCCAGCACCATGCCTGCCTGGATGCTGCCATGTTTCTGCCTTGCTGATAATAGACTGGACCTCTAAACCTGTAAGCCTGCCCCAATTAAATATTGTCATTTATAAGAGTTTCCTTGGTCATGGTGTTTCTTCATAGAAATGGGAAACCTAAGTAAGACAGATGCTATTGGTGATCACTGCCTGGCAAGCATACTCCTAACATATTTGACTATTGGGACAAACTGGAAGCAAAGAAAGAGCCTGAGGGGAGTCCGTTGTCACACTTTGGATTGATATTGGATAACACCTTACATTTCTTTATTCTGCATGTAGTGAAGCAGTCTCCTGCTAATTAATAGGAGTTTTGATTTTAAGTGTTAGTATGTTTTAGGACAAATTCTTCTGTTGAATACATCTGAAAGACAAGTTGCTTAATTTATTGGTTTGTTTGTTTGTTTATTTAGTCTTCTTTGAATCATTAAATTCATATGACTTGCAATCCTGATGATGGGGTAAGCTGCTTGCATTTGAAAAATACCATGTTGCTTTTCATAAGAGATATTTGTATGCTGTTATAGTGATTATATCACAAGCCAAGACTTAAAAGCCAGGCCAAGGTTGGAAGCAGCTGGCAGATGCAGGTGAACTTTGTGGTAACTACAGCCTAGGAATGACTTAAGCACACATAACAAGATGGCACCCCAGAGCTGCACACATCTTAGGACATCTTAGGAGATCTCTTGCTGTAATACTTTTAAACTATTCCTGTGAACAGCACTCTGGTAAACTAAGCTGCAATCCCTGTCTTCTAAGGATATCAGAAGAACTTTAGGGGACTGGGTGAAAGGTAAAGTTTTGCCTTCCATAGCATCAAGGGGCCTTTGAAAATTCTCATCATAATGATTCAGGTTGGTAGCCTAAGATACAATTAGTGCTACAAGAAAGTGGAGAATTCCATGGAGATTTAATGTGTATGATTCTTAAATCAAAAAACCACTCTACTTGGTAATTTAATATAATTGAGAAAAATATTGTATATGAGTATAGACATATACAGGAATCCAGAAGAGACTCATGAACGTTTTTGAGTCATGTAAACAAATTTAATTAGGATATCTGATGGGGAAAATGCAGTTTTAATGAGGATATGATGTTTACAATCAGGAATCCTGTGTTTTAAATATGAAAACCCTAAGGATGAGGTAATGTAAGCTAAGCTAGGACTCTGGCTTTTTCTCACTCTCATAGCGCAGCTAATATGCTTAAGTCCTCTGATTAAATATGCCACTTGCATTATTTGTGTCTTCCTTGCCCGGATATATGGCTTGATGGGTCAAGTCAGCCATGGCTGAACTGATGGTACCAGTGGAGACTAGAGAGGGGTGTTCTTTTCATATTACAAGAACTGTTATAGATTTTTCTAGTCAATGTGTCCAACCAAATGTGCCTTAACTGAGGTAGTCTGTAAATTCATAGTGGTGGGAATTTAGAAGAGACTATTAATTTTTGGCAAAATGGCATTGCTAGTCCAAAGGCACTGGAAAGCTTGGATTTTAGTTTCAGAAGGCTTGAGTTTGAATCTTGGTCCTATTTTATACAGCTTTGTAGACTTGATCACCGTAATTTCTGGGTATCCAATTTATTCATAAAGTAAGTTGGCAACAGACACCACACAAGTCTGTGGAGGAATTATATAGCTATTGCGTTCAGCTCACTGGTAATGACCATGCACAGGGCAGGTTGCGCAGGGAACAAATTAGCATTTGGGAAGGGAGAGAAAAGTTAGCACCGGACTCTCAGTTTTAATGCATACTTGGTAAATGAATAAAGTGAGCAAAATGTATGTTTTAACACAATTCAGTAAAAGCCATCTATTTCCAGCTATGCAGATTCTCTCCTGAGTCCCACTTCCTCCATTTATCCTTCCTCTCGTCAGATGTTTGTGGTTAGTTTCTGAGGTGTTGAAGTATTATCTTTTAGTGCCCTTGATTGTCTCTTTGGTCTTCCTAAATAGATTGTGAGCTGTCTGAGTCTCCAAAAAAAAAAAAAAAAATCTCATTTCATGATTTCCCTACTGCAGACAATGTTGTGGTGTCCTCCCAAGATGTTTTCAATAAATATGTGTTGATCAGTTGGCTGAAACTTTGCCTTTCAGTAGGAAGCATTGCATGGCGGTAGCTGATATGGTGGAATGCAATGTGTTGCTGTGTGCTCTACGGATAAATACAATGATGTCAATGCTTTCTCATTAGTTCTGGAAATGTACACTGGAAAGCACATTGTAAAATTATCTGCATTATGAAGTCTTTGCATTTTTTTTATTATCTCTCACGATATCAGGTTTGGAGTTGTACCAAACAGTATTAGGATATTGTCTTCAGTTGAGAACTTCTACTAAGATGTGTTAAGAGCTAATGAGATAGTTTAGCAAGTAAAGGCACGTGATGCTGAGCACAATGGACTGAGTTTGATCTTTAGAACTTTCATGGTGGAAGAAGAGAACCAACTCCCACAAGTTGTCCTTTGGTCTCTATTACACACCATGGTATACACATACATAATGTAAAATGAATAAAAAGAAATAATTATAGAAAATAAGTAAAGTGTTAAATGGTTTACTATTCTAGAATACGCTGAATCTAAAGTCTGCTGAGAGGCTTGATTTTTACTTGAAAGTTTTCTTTCCTTTGAGACACGTTGAAGTATTTTTTCACGCCTATCCAGTATTATATTGTTAGATACTATTACTTCAATGGGCCTTAAGGAGCACACATTGGGAGTTAGGCATGCAGGGTGCAAAGGTAAGCCTGACACAATATTTCACCACAGTAAACTCACTGTCTGCTGATTAGATTTCAATCAGCAAGAATAGAGATAGAAGACTAGACAGAAAGCTGTTGCCATAGTCTGGGACAAAAAAAAAAAAGAATGGGCTTTACTTGTTTTCCACAATGCCACAGACTCTCATTGCTCATTCTTTAAACATTTGTTAGTTAATGAATACCCACTATATTCTGTGTACTGGGTACAAAGGGACCAACAAAGAGAACATTTAATTCCTCTCCAAACAGGAAAATGGAGAGGCGCGACGACGCTAATATAACCAGATGTTTGGCGGCACAGGCTAGGGACTATTAATTTGCCCCCGGGAACCAGGAAATGTAGCTCTGAGACTCATGCTGAAAAAGTGTGAGCGGAGAGGCACCACATGAAGATTAACACAGGGGAAGTGTGGCTTCTCCCCCAGTGTGCAGATGGATTTCTTAGGGATGAGAAGGAGCTAGGATACAATGAAAGGCAATAAAAAGCTCCATTGCAGGAACTCCTTAGCAGGTAAAGGCGGTAACTACTGACCCCGCAGTATCCAAATGGACACAGATGCATACATAGGGTACTCCAGAGGATTCCAGGGCAAGGCAGGGTTCAGGTAGAGCAAGGAAGTTAAGTGCGGGTCACTGAAAAGATGGAAGATGAATAGCTACTTGTTTCCCTTTGATCCCTGCTATAGCTTATAAAAGCTATAAGGGCAGAGAAGGAATAACTGTTTGGGAACATGAGGATAAAAACATCAGTGTAAAGTTATCGAGAGAAAGAATACAAATAAAGAGGATGAGAAATCGTAGATTGATCAAGTGTCTATACTCCAGAGTCCAATCAACTACAGCGATTCATTCTTTAATATGAGTGTGGTGCGTGTGTGCGTGTGTGTGTGTGTGTGTGTGTGTGTGTGTGTGTGTGTGTGTGCATCCAGAGAAAGACTATTGGCTCTTAAGTTTTAAGTGATCTTCGAAGCTGAATTGATTTGAGGTTCATATGGCTGTTCACATGCGGAGAGATATAGTAACCCAAGGAACCTATGGCCTGACCTAAAGAAGGAAGGATGGTAATCCATACTGGAGTCTGAGGACAGAAAAGGATACACTTTAATATTGTGCCTTGTACTCATCCAGGCCTGAGTTTGAGTTCTGTTCCAATGTGTATGGTGTATATTCCTGAGAAAGAAACTGACTCCTGGTTTCCTTGTTATAAAACACCGTGATGGTAGCTACTTGTAAAGTCTACTATGAGTATCCAGGTGAGATTCCTATAACTACAAAAGCAATTAGTTGTTGCCATCACTACCATTTGTTATGTGTTTCCAGAGCCACAGGAGAAAGACCTGCTCTGATTTCACGAGGCCAGTGTGGGCAAAGCTGCCTATGACCTCGGGGTAACTACAGTGGGCACAGAGAAAGGCCCCATGGGAAAGGACCTCAAAGTTATACTATTGTAAATTTCCTTACTTTTTTATATTTAGTAAGAGAATTGTTCACAGTGTCTAATAGAACATGAGTGTGCTATTTCCCTTCTTTAGGTTCTTTTGCTGGAAATTATAGAGGTAATAAATTAACTCCCATATCCAGAATTTATAGTAATTACCAAATACAAGCCATCAATGTAGTTTATGACATGGCCTATGCGCTCAAGATAAGCTTGAGAACACATCATGGAACCAGAAGGGATAGAACTTTGATTGACAGAATAGCATGGTCCTGCCAAAAGACTGAATGTCCTGAGTTCTCATCGGCTAAGAAGACAGTGGAGTCTATTGAGCATGCAGATTCCCTAGGGAGAAAGATTCCCAGAGCACACACTGCAAAGCTAAACCCTGCCACAAGTCTGTGCAGAGGGCCCAGGAGTCAAGCAAAGGTAGTCATTGTATTCATTTAATTCTGCTTGTCTGGGTCATACTGAGTTTCCCATTTCTTATCAGAAATCATCTTAGAAGGTAGACAGAGAACTGCCACCAAAGATGTTGAATCGCTTCAGTGTTGATGTGCTAGGCATGGTCTGTGTGAATGTGAAACACCAGGGGAGTGTCCCTCCAATTTGCAGACCACCCAGCTGGCTCCATGAACCTCCAGCAACATTCTCCTGATCATCTCACCACACCAACTCTCTCTCTCTCTCTTTCTTTCTCTCTCTCTCTCCTTCCCTCCCTCCTCCCCTCCCTTCCTCCCTCCCTCCCTCTTTTCCTCCCTCCTTCTTGCTCTCCCTTCCTCCCTTTTTTCCTCCCTCCTTCTCTCTCTCCCTCCCTCCCTCCCTTTCTCCCTCCCTCCTTTTTTCTCTCCCTCCTTCCCTCCTTCCCTCCTTCTCTCTCTCTCTCTCTGTCTCTCTCTTTTCAGGGAAAAATTTACAATATTAAGATAAACATGCTAATCACTTCTTCCTATTGTGTGTTCACTTTGAAACAGTACCTCTCTTTTTATTCCCAGAGGAAACTCTCAACTCTGAACTGGTACCGAAGAAATAGATGAGCTTTGAGAACCACTCTGCTTGAGTTCAAGTCCACTTGCACTGGTGTGTGAGCTTGGGCAGGTTACCTCCCACTTCAAGGATCTGGGAGTCTGGTTTTTAAATGGCAGTATGTCTACCTTTCTGTAGATGCTTTATTAGATAGAAGGGCAGCTAAGTCATGGGGCACAAACACCTAAAACGCATGTGCTTCCTTCTCCTGACACTAACTAAACCACCAGACAGGACTTGACAGGTTATAGTGACCTTTAATATATGTATGTTTCATATATTTGTGTATAAATACACTTACCTGTGTATGGGTGGATGGATTTATTTATTTTTGAAACAGGGTCTAGCTTTATAGCCTAGTCTGTCTTCAACCTTGTAATACTCTTCTCTCAGCCTCCCAAGTTCGAGGTTACAGATGTGTGTTCACACTCCTGGCTGTATAGAGATGTGTGTTCACACTCCTGGCTGTATAGAGATGTGTATTCCCACCCCTGGAGTATGTATAGAACATTTGCACACTAGATCTGTCCCTGTGTTTGAGCAAATCATTTTCCTCACCTGCCTTCCACCTGAGAACTGAAGGCAGGAGGCAAGAGGCTCCCTCATCACCTTGAAGACTCCCACTATCCTCCGTCCCGAGCTTGCTCAAGCAACTCAACTACTGGCACGGGCCTCCTTCCTTCACCGGTTGGGCTGTTGTCATTCGTTCACCAGCTCGTAGAGACCCTCCCGCCTCTGAAACACCACAAGTCTCCCATGTTCCATTTCTGCATGCTTGATAGCCTAGAGCCTCTGTCATTCAGTAACCATTCTGGGTTTTAGTCCTTGTTCCCTTGCTTAGAATTAAAAAAAAAAATTTTCTGCAAGAAATAAAAAAGTGTGCTATGTGCTTTTGGGCTTCTTCCAGTTTGAACTAGGGGACATGGAAGTGATTAATGAGTGACATCTTGCTGTGATTTGTAATACAAGGGCACACCCTTGTTCAGTTGTCAATTTAGAACAGTGTCAATGTGCACAGGTCCACCTGTGTTTTCCAATGTTCTAACCCTTCTGCCTTTGTTTGTGAATTTTTCTTAAGTTTTGCCCATGAGAACCTTCCCACCCCTTGTGAATTCTCCAGCACAGGCTATACTGTTTTTACACTGTGAAAGAGTTCCAGTTCCTTCCTCCTGGAAGCCTATGAGTGGAACCAATCTGCATGACATTGTTGTGGTGGGAGAGGGGGGTGGTGGGGGTGAGGTGGGGTGGGGAAGACAGGCAGGATGCAGGGCACGTTTGGCTTCCAAGAACATCTCTCCACAGGGTCCTGGCTAATGAACTCACCTGTGAGTCTGCCAACAAAGAGGCCCACAGACACAAAACATTCATGGATTGATTAATGAGGCTCTTGTATAGTTCTGGAGTCTCTGGCCATGAAGCACACCTCAGATATGACATGAAGCTGATGCCTGGTTATGGGACGATTTTTGCTTTTGAGCCAGAGATCCCTCAGAGAACCCGGACACCTAGCCAAACACTTCACTTTCAAGAACTTTACTCTTTTAATTGTGTGAAGTAAAGTGAATATTTCCTCTGAGTTAACAACGTTGAATAAATCCATATATACTGTGTGCCTGACAGCACTGGGCATACAGAATGCATGTAGCAACGGTGCCTGTGGGTGTTGGTGATTTTGGTGAACAGATCTGGTGGGAATTTTTTCCTTTTCTCTCTGTGTAAGAGGTTCCAGTCTACCAGTCAGGCATACCCCTGTAACTCTAGCCATGGAGACATGGGAGCAGAGCAATCAAGTCACACATTCGAGGGCAGCTCAAGTAATAAATAAGATCCTGTCTTGACAAAATACAACCAAGTGAAACAAAACAGTATTACAACAAGAAAATAAACCAAGAAAAAGATCCCTTTACCTCCACAGAGCCAGCCAGGACCAGCCAGGACCAGCCAGAACCAGCCAGGACCAGCCAGGACCAGCTAGAACCAGCCAGGACCAGCCAGGACTAGTATTCCACCATTCTCTGCAAGAATCCTCTTGAGATTTCTCGGTCCCTTCCTCCAGTCTCCCGAGACACTTGTTTATACTTCTACGGCATTATCTCCAACTCCTCCCCCCCAACACACAGACACACCCAGTGAATTTCAGACATCTTTTCACTGTGTATCAACCATCTGTCAGCCTGAGCCCCGCTGTCCCTCGGTCTGCAGTCTACTCTAGGATTAGTCAGTGAGGTTTGATCTCATCTCTACCAAAGGCTGCCAAGATACTCATTCCAATATGAATTTTAATTTATTAAAACATGGCATTCAGTTGCTTAGGATAGTGGCAAATGCTTTCCAAGTGTGTGACAGACCGACTGTCATGTTTTCCAACTCACCTATCATTAGTGATTAGCTTCTAAAGGGGTAAAAATGAATGATTATTATTACTTAATGATGCTGGAAGGGAGTAGGAGATGGGCATCGAACCCCCAGAACCGAAGCACCTCTGCAATGCCTTGCCTTTTAATAAAAATCACATAATGGCTAAGACTGCTTAGATATCAATTTTCAATGATTGTTTGTGTAGAACCCTGATGGATCTTCCCAGTAAAAACAATCTAGACTCACATTCTGACTGTTGTTATTCACAGTGGTTGCGTCGTCCCTAGGTTCCTTCTGTGTGTGTAGGCTTACCGTGTAATAGAAGAGGAAAGAGGTTGCTTGAGGTAGAGTCAACTGCTTTACAGGGCTCTGTGGCACAATTTAAAGTTCACAGGACATTTCAGTTGGTTTGCAGTTGGAGTGGGACCGTTTTATCTTGTTAAAGGATGTGTGCTCTGTGAAATCTACCCTGTGCCTTCCAGGCACAGGGGGATGTTCCAGATGAAGAGAAGGTGGGGACAGCAGACCAAAGCCCCAAGGAAGGACTTTAGATTTGAAAGAGTGTAGAAAAATGGGATAAGGAGTCAAAGTCTGTCCTCAGAACCTGAACTTGAATGAAGCAGAGAAAGGGTTTCTAGTTATTGCCTTAAATGTTAGTTTCTCATCGGCCACACAACAGGCCGAGCATATGTGCTGCTCTCTCTGGGGATGGTGAGAAGCATTGGAAGAGGCAGGTAATTCTGCATATTAAATTACAGCCCAGTGGGCGGCTGGTCAGATGAAAGGGTCTGGATTTCTATAATCTCATTCTTTCCATGAGGTAAAGCAGCATACGGTTACCTTTCAGCAGAAACACTGGCTGAACTGCTTGGCAGACAGTAACAGGTTTTGCTTCATAAGATTTAGAATTACTCTTAGTTGGATGGTAAACACGATGCTAATTGTTTTAACTTGGGAAGGAAGAAAGATAGATACAAATCATGGCAATACAGTAATGTTATGTTCCAAGGAATATCATAATTTGTACTTTCAGTTTTTTTATGTATGGTGTGTAGGCATGTGTATATGTCTGTTTGCATGTGGGTAGGCTCACATGTGTGTGGAGGCCTTAAGTAGGTGCTTTGTGTCTTCCTCGGTTCTTCTCCACTTCACTGAGACAGGATCTCTTGCTGACCTAGGATCTTGCCAATATCAGCTCCTGTTGCTAACTAGCTTGCTCCAGGAATCCCCTGTTCCTGCCACCCAAGTGCTGGGATTAAAGGCATGCAGCCATGCCTGCCCAGCGTTTCCATGGGTTCTAGGAATCTGAGCTCTTGTCCTCTTGCTTGCTGGACAAGCACTTCATCCACAGAGCCACACAGCCCTGCATTTTGCAAACCTTCTATTCAGCATTTGCCACTGATAGGCATTCATTCTTATCTCTAACTTACTGAGCTGAGCTCCCAGGTATGTGTGTAAGGAAAGCAAAGAGCCCACAGAATGAAGGGTGTGAATAGTTGGCAAACTCAGTGGCATCTTTTAGGTACATTTTACAATTACTAGAGCTTTGGTTGGTTTTCAGATTTAAGCATCTGCAAAGCTGCAGGTCTCATGACAACCATGGCTGTGTGTGGATAGATTATCATTCCTTACAATGACTTGAACTCAGTCAGGGCTGGTACCTAGAGTCAGGAGCTGAGGCGGAGGCCATGGAGGGGTGCTGCTTCCTGGCTTGCTCAGACTGCTTTCATACAGAACCCAAGACCACTAGCCCATCAAGGCCTTCAATCACTAATTTAAAAAAATGCCTTACAGATTGATCTTATGGAGGCATTTTCTCAATTGAGGCTCCCTCAGCTTGGGCCAAGTTGATGTAAAACCTAGCCAGCATATACAGGCTCTGCAGATACCTCCATTCCCTCTCCTCACGGACTCCCAGGAAGATACTCAGGTTCAAGTCCTTAACAGTGTGGCTTCAGTAAACAGAACTAAGCTGAACTAATTTAATTAAAACTGAGAGAGACTTTATAAAGAAGGTGAATGCAGTTGCTCTATTCTGTGGACCACCATGATGGGAATAACCACGTGGTCAGTGTGGACTTCACTGAACAATATTTTGTCTGGTGAGTAAAAGAAGACACTCTGTAGGCTTGGAGTTAGAGAGGCTCCAAGAAAGGTCCTGGAGTAAGAATGTCTGCAGAAGACAGACACGAATAGAATTCTAAGTCTCCCTTACTTTCTTTTACATTTTTTTTTTTTTTTTGTAATTCTTTTGTTAGAGGGCATTCTTCTGGAGACATTAAGGAAAGGTTGATACTCAATATTTGTTTCTACTTTTACTAGCATTTTTTTCATGATCTTAAGATGTTTAATGTAAAAGAGGGAGAGAGAGGGGGAAAGAGAAGGAGGGAGGGAGGGAGAGAGAGAAAAGGTAGAAAAATAGATGCTGGCCATGGCCACGTGGAAAGAGGGGGAAAGGAGGAGGAGAGAAGGAGCAAGAGGTGAGAGTAAAGACAAGTTAAGAGTAAGGAGTAAGAGGTTAAGAGCCTTTACTAGCATTTTTAAATTGCACAAACAAATGAGTTACCTACCTTGTGACATTCCATGCATGCATATAGAATACTTTGATCACATTCAATCCTCTACTAGCATATCCCTCAGTTCCCCTTCTTCTAGCTCCAAGCCCTCCTACTTTTATTTTTACTGTTGTTTTCTTTTTTCTTTAATTATTATTATTACATTTATATACACACATAAATATATATATACATATATATGTATGTGTACACACACACACACACACACACACACATATATATATATATATATATATATATATATATATATATATACACATAAATACAATCTGCTGTGATGAATCCACTTAGTGACTTAGTGATGGATATGTGTTTAGGGCTGACCACTTAGTATTGGAGAACTAATTAGGGAGCTCACACTTGAGGAAGACTGATTCCTCCTTTCTCAGCAATCAGACATCTTTTTAAAAATATACCACAAGATATTGGAGGTTGGACCACAATATGAGGATTTCTTTATGGCATTTTCAAACATATATACCGTACTTTATTCTAGTTTCTTCCTCGTCCTCTAGTTTCTTCCTGCCTCCCACTATCCTCTTTGCTTCGTTCTGTCAAAATTATGTCTGAGTCAAAGAAGTGGAGCCTAAAGACAAATGTATGTGGATGAAGAAGTGGGATGAAGGGAACACACAGAGAAATTGTGCGCACACAAGTGTGTGATGCTTCTTGAGTGTGCGTATGTCCATTTCTTTAGATATCGTAGACCAAGAGTTCAGGGAAAAATAACATGCACAAATAATGGCATGCTTTATGGTGTTGTTAAGAGCTACCAGTTGTTGCTCAGAGCTTTAGGGCTGTACTGTGAGGTTCCAAGACCCTGTTGGTGAGGACCATTTCTTAGGAAATTCTCTTTAAGCTCATAGATTGCTTTATACCCATCACCCATCATGAGTAGTGCTTCTTCATCTTAAGCCTTCAACTACCTCTATTGAAACGCCACGTGCCCTTGCCTTATGAAACTGTACTATAATGTTTTATTTGTTTTCCTGACTCTAAGAAGGTGGCTATGCTCACCACTATACCAAAAGGCTGTTTCTCTATTCTTTTTGTTCATCATCCTCTATATTTTAGAGTCTAAACTATGGGAACCTTATTCAGCAGCTGGCTTATAATAAGCATATAAGAACTCATTGTTTCAGTAATGAGCCAAATGCATGAGTGAGAGACAAACATAAGTCCCACCCCGTTTTTCCCGTCATTGGAAAGATCGATATCATTTCTGTTAAGACCCAGTTTTCTGAGAAATTATACCTCTATATGTAGGCACACTATTCCCTACTTGTACTGCATTTACTGGGGTCTTACAGGTCAATCATTGTGTGATTGCATTTAATTTCATAACAAGCCCATAATGCAGATATTATTAACTCTATGGGTAAAGAAATGGAATCAGGAAAGGTGGGTAATTTGGCCAAGGTTGTGATGCTGGGAAATGACAGAGTGTGTGTGTGTGTGGGGGGGGGGGTGATATCCATAGCCCATAGTGTTTCTGCTCATTGAATGACACCAGATCTGGACTCAGCTTCCCCTTTCTGCCTCACTGGCCTGCTTTGACTCTTTAGTTCCTCAGGACACACATGTCCTGTCAAGTGGGACTTTCCTGTCTCTTTTCACCACTTGCTGCTTTAAATGGCAGCATCTTGTGAGGTTCTTGGGAAAGGGATTCTTTCTTCATTAGACACGAGAAAACATGGATTTGGGGATTTATAGCTCTGTTCTGCCAGATTCTGGGGTAGGGCCTATGTCTTCAGTCACAGTGCCAGGCTGTTTACCCAGGAGAAATTGCCTCAGGAATCCCCTTATCCCATTTGGGAAAGAGTGCAGAGGATTCTGGAACTTCAAGAAACTTAACAATCGCCTGGATCAGTGGTTCTCAACCTCTGGGTCATGACTCTTGGGAGTCTAACAGCCTTTTTACAGGGGCCATCTGAGGCCATTGGAAAACACAGATATTTACATTACGTTCATAACACTAGCAAAATTACAGTTATAAAGTAGAGAGGAAAATTATGTTATGGTTGGGGGTCACCACAACATGAGGAACTGTATTAAAGGGTCACAGCATTGAGGAGACTGAGAACCACTGACCTAGATAAATGACTTCATTTTAGACAGCTGGCCTAGAAAACGCAGGTTTCATGTCGAAGACAGTCGAGAAGGTTAGTAGAAAGAACAGAACAATAAGGCCCAAGACTCCTCGTCAGGTCTGGGACTTGTTCCTTACTTGGAGCCTCAGCTCTTGCTGATTGACAGATAATATAAGATGTAAATGATCCATATCCAAAGCAAGCTGAAGATGTCTTTCCTGTCTCGGTCTTTGACTTGCATACAAAGGGTGCTCTTTTCTTTTTGTAAAAGCCCCTTTTATTCCATCTGGCGTGATCTTCTCTTATTGGATGGCCTTCTGTCCTTTCCTTGACTTGTGCTTTTCATAGTCTCCTGACAGCTCCTCCAGCCACAGGCCTCTCCACCCCACATCCCATCCTCCTACCAGCTCTTTGTTGCCACCATGGGATGTGGCTACTGAGTAAGTCAATCTGCATGGTTTGTCTCCCTTCCCGCTGGGCTCCACATGAACCCAACTAAGGCCATTTCCTGGTTGTCATCCTGCACCAGCACTGCAATTGCTAAAATATTAATGGAACCCTCTGTGAAAAATAACACCAGGAAGCTTCTCATTATAAATTAAAACTGCAGAGAAGCAGCAGCAAAGAAATAACGGAACTCAGCAGAAAGATGTGATCAAAGAGTTCTTAAGAACTGAGACAATGGAGTCCATCTTTGGTTCTGTCTTGCCTATCCCAAAGCTGGGAGCTTACTGAGGGAAATGCAGCCACTGTTGGCCAAGATATGCTATTTCATCACCTACCTGGGTTATATAGCAAAGTGTCCCCATCTAGTGCCTCTCCTGGGCCAGTTTGGGGAGAAGTTGAGGGAAGGATAGCAGTTAAGAAAAGAATAAGCAAATGATACAGATAAAGAAAATATGAGTTTCCTATGGCTACAATTTCATGTGATATATATCAGGTCATGTAATATATCAGGTAAAGTAGCTAGATCTAAAGCCAAAGGAACATGGTTCCATCCTCTGTCCCATCCTTAGGTGACAGGAGCACTCTGAACTTTGTGTTCTAATGATCCGATTCCTCCAGTCACCTCACATGGCTCCCACAGCTTCAAGCCTTCTCACAAATCACAGTGTGAAGCTGTATTTTCAGGATGAGTTAATGAATGATCAAAAGGGGAACGTAGGGGATGCAAATTGACCTCTGATATTTATAACAGTGAATATTGATACTTTTATTTTTTTTTTTAAAGAAGAAGGTACAAATGGCTAGAGACAGAGATATTACAGTGTCATCTCTGCAGAATACACTTCCAAGCGCCATGGAAAGGGAGGAGGATCCTCCAGGACCAATCCAGAGAAGTGCAAGTGGCATCCCTACGGGTTCTGGGGATGTGGCAGTCTTCATATACTGGGTGTGTCTCAAGCTGCTGATAACCCAAGATCCCTTCCCCCCTGGCCACTCTTGTCTCCCTAGATTCCTAATCTGAGTCACACTTTCTCATCTTTCTTTCACTGTTTCTGTCTTGAGACAGATTCGCACAGGTTTTCCTGGCCCTCATATTCATTCTCATGGTTGGGTCTGCTGGCATATATCTTTGAATCGAGAAAGTTCTTTCAGCCTAAAGTCTTTCAGCTCGGTCCTCGAACCCTCCCACCTCCACCTTTCATCTCCAAGTCCCCTCTCTTCTGAAGCACATAGATCTTTACTGGAACTTCTAAGTCTATGTGGCTCTTGTGCAAGGAGAGAGTAGGTACATGTTCTCTGAAGATAGAGAGTGCCCCATCACCACCACCCCAGGTGAGGTCTCTGGGTGTTGTCACTCAAACAGACTTAGCTATAGAGAACCTTTATCCTGCCTCTCTCAAGCTCTTTCTTTCTCTCCAAGTTTACTAAGCTTAATCTGAAGCTCAAGTTATAGTGTGAGCCACAGCAAGGCTGCGCAACAGGTGCTCCAGGCTGCGGGCTGTAAGCATGCAGGCTCTGTACATGTGCTGTGCAAGGAAGCTGATATCAGCAACTGGAGGTGGTTGTCTTGGAATGTTGTTGAAAGGAAGAAAGATGGCTTAATTGTGGGTTTATTTATGTGTGTGATCGTGGTGAGAAAGGCCTAGGCAGCTGACACCATAGCTCCCATCCCAGGGAAGAGAGCAAAAGAAAGAAGTGTAGATGTTCTAATCAACATTAGCATATGTGATATGACACCCTCAGGGCATCTTGCCCTTCACCCAGACTTCTGTACGTGTCAAATTTAAACGTTTTCGAATTCGCAGTCATAGTCAGTCATCCGGCACATTATGAACTTCCACTGGCGATCCCTGTAGGAGGAGAGCCAGAAAAAGGAATGTCAGTGAGTGTAGAAAGAGCGGCTCCGGGGGGAAAAGCACTGATGGGCTTTGGTTGTATTTGGAGCTGTGGGGATTCTCACCTTGTTCTCAGAAGACTTCAATAAAGTCTTCAGAGAACTGATGGGTCTGTAAGGTTAGATTGCCCCACTGCTGGTTATAAGGCACGTGGGGGCTCTTATGATGGCAGGTGGTCAGTCCTCCATGGCTCAACCTGCATGGTGCCTCCAGGACTTACAACTTCAGCCCTCATTAGCACTACCTCTATTCACTGTGAAGAATCTCCCTTCTTTAGAAGAAGATGGCCTTTTAAGGCCATCCATTTCCCCATAAAACTTCCTTTCTCCGGAGGGCTCTCTATTCGCCCAGGGTCCAGGGGATACACTGTGTGAAAGAAAATGCCTCGCCTATCAGAAACAGAATAGCCTATTTAAGCGATGGGATAGATTTGAGAGGGCACAGAATTGTTCGGTTTTGGAAAACATGGTGCGGATGCACGCTGTTTGCTAAGCTTAGGACCAAGTTCTGTTTTCAGCCACTTAATAGAAATGCAGGGAGTTGTACACTCGGCACAGTGCTCCTGTGGTCTGATACTATTTAACAATGACAGAGACCCTTGTCATTGTGAAGTCTCCAATGCTTCCAATATGCCCAGCTCTGCACTAGATGCTCTACAACCTGTTCTGTCAATAATCCCCACTCATTGTTTTGTGAAGAAATAGGCTTAGGGTGAGTAGACTTGCTTTGAAGGATTACCAACCAGTGAAAGGTGATGCTGTCAGATTCCGAAGGTGCTGAACTCAAATATTGGTCTTTCTCTTGTACTATGCTGCTCCCCTTGCCAGGTGTCCTTAATGCCACCAGAGGACACAGCTGTCATGATTTTGGCATAATCCCAATAAAGTGTGGCACTACTTTATCTATATTCAACTGAGCAGTTTCTTCCACAGTACAGTCCTTCCTCCTGCTCTTTGAACCTGCAGGGTTCTTTCTGATTCAATGTATCCTAAACACCAATGACTGACAGCTCCTGCATCCAGCTTCTGGATAGAAAGTACGTGGCGATGGCCTTGCTATTCTGAGTGGGGGCTGGGGATGGTAAGCAAATAGCCCAAGGCAAGGCTTTCTAATTCTGAGTCTATTTTTCCAGCTTGTCCTATGCAGTGCAACTGGGGACAGTGTTCTCTGGTACATGTCTTTAAGGGCCCGGAGGAATGAGATGTGTATTGATATTTGTTCTTGTAAAATCATCCACAGAGGATACAACTTGCTTTAGATGAGCAGCAAACTGGTGCTGTGTGTTTTCCAAGTGAATTTAATTATCACAGTTAAGACGTGCGTATCTACCCATGAAGAAGGTAAGAAAGATCCTGTGGCCAGGCATGTGTGATGTAAGTTTATGGGGCAGTTAACAGAAGCTGAGAAAATTTTAAACTTGGTCCTAAAAGAATCAAGGGGTCTAACCAGGCTCCGTTTTCCATGCCAGACAGTAGCTTTCAACGAGGGGTTAAGTGGCTCTATGGTATCTTTGGTAACGGCTGCAAAGAGTTTTGCCTGTCACCCTGAAGGTAAATAGATACCAGTGGCACTTAGTGGGTGGGGCTAACACCTAGAATCATAGAACAGATACTTGCAGCAAAGACTTACCTGGCCCTAGGTGAGAGAAACCATTCTAGGAGAGGACATACACAAGTGAGTTTCGTTCATAAGGGAAGCCCTTGCTCTGATGGTATTTGTCCAGTGGGATTACACACCATCTTCAATGGAAATGAAGAAACTAAAACAGTGGCTTTCCAAACCACTGATTGTTGGTGACTGCATCAAAACTATATGGGCATGCTAATTTTGTTTATGCTAATTTTATTTGTGTGTGGTGTGTGTGTGTGTGTGTGTGTGTGTGTGTGTGTGTGTGTGTGTGTATGTGTGTGGGGGGGGCAGAAGTCATTTAAAAATAATTCAGAGACCCTATAACTGAGACTTTGGTGATTCTGAACAATCTGTGTAACTGATTATTTCCAAGCCAGCCAGAATTGGCCATCTTAACTGCCAAAAAATATTTATTTAGCACCAATTTTAGGTGATAGCCATTCATTCTTTACTGTTTCCATTTTGTGTTTTACTTTTAACCAGAAAACTCAGAGCCAATTTCCCCTTTAACTCGGGAATCTTTAGGAACACTTGACACTGGCACTGTGCTCTGAACTTTGGTAGACACTTTGGTGCTCAATGACATTAGATTTCCATACTCTTGGAGTTCTTGGGTCTCGCTCTTCTTAAATAGCTTTGCTGTGGGGTATACTACTCAATTGTTTCCTTCTTAGGATGAGTTTATCCAAAGTACTCTACCTCTTCTAAACTGTAGCTTTTTAGAAAACAGGGAACCAAGAAAGTTAAAACCCTATCTCAAACAGAAACAAGTTACATATGGAAACCGAGGAGCTCTTCTGTGGAGAAACCAGAATCTTTGTCCATGGAACCTGGAACATACAATGTGCATTTGCAGAGCTGCTTTTGTGTCTTTAAAATTTGTATTTCATAATAAATAAGTTAACTGTGGCTAAGTGAAGTGCAGCTTCATTTGGAAGCACATACACAAAAGGAAATGGTGCTCAAACTGACTACTCGGCTCATAGTCTGTTAGCTACTGAGCATTTACCTTCGGTTTTATTTGGTTTGCAGACCATGTGTGGGTAATCTTCCTGAAATTTATTTTTGCGTGACATTATTATCACTGAATGAAAGTCAAATCATCGCTTAACTTCTGAATCTCTCTATCCCTTTTCATGAATTAATAGAGAGATAACCACAAGATCCATATGACGATCATGTCTACAGGAATTTTTGACTCTTGTTTACTTATGGCTTCAGTGTACTTGGAGAGGCCCAGGAAGAAATAAGGGGAGGAGCAGGGTCGAAGTGCAAGTTAGTGCTTTTCCTTTTTAAATTACTCAGGTCGTCTTTTCACTCAAGAAGGATTCTGATTTCATTCCTCCCCTTTTCATTTCTAAATATGATTAGTTAGATACTGTGGTCTGCATGTTAATGTCTGTTACATGATCTGTGTGCTGGAAACTAATGTCCAAAGTAATCACAGTACTAAGTAGTACTAAGAGGTAAGGGTTAGGGGATGACTATGTCAAAAATATGCTGTCCTCAGGAATGGTATCAGTGCCTTTGTGTCTAGGTTCAGTTCCATTGTGTGGGGACACAAGTGTGAGAGGGTCTGTCTTCAAAGCAAAGATCAGTCCTCGCCAAATATCTCCTGCTACCTTGATCTTAAATTTCCAAGTCTCAGGGACTGTGAACAGTAGATTTCTGATTTTTATAAGTTGTCTAGTCTCAACTGTTGTGTTATACCAGATTGAATGTACTGAGAGAATGGATTTTGTGTGTTCTTCTTTGTGAATCCCCTCCCCTTCTTTTCCTCTCTTCCCCCCTACAATTCTAAGTGGTGAGCACACAAGGGCACAGGACTAGAAGAAGGGAGTCCAGTTTGAGAGTGCATCCTCTTCCAGCCATCTCAATCTTTCCTTGGCATGTCGACTGCTGTCTGAGGTTGACTGCAGGAACTGTTTAGAACATCAAGCAATGCCCATGCCAAGTTCAAGGCTGCTGTGGTACTCGAGTAGGCTGGTGTCTGTCCTTGTCAAGGTCGCACTGCCTCACGAGGCAAGTTTCCATGAATTCTCACTTTTCACTGGCTCCTGCAGCCAACCAAACCCACAGCTAATCCTTGACTAAGTAGGGAACTAGATTATTGGGGTCTTCAGGTAAAAGTACCCACAGTCAGGACCCCAGCAAGGAGTGAATCCACACAGCCTCTAACTCTGAGATCAGTGGACAGGGGTTACCCCTCTCACCTTTCCACAGCAGAGAAAGTGGTTGTTGCCCCTCGCATATAGAAATCATAGTCGTAGGAAATCATGTCCATGTCTTCCCCATAGTGGCTTGGGTACTCTGTTGTCATCCTGTGTGGAAAGAACAAAGGGTTGGAGCAGACAGAAGGTCAGTGGGAAGGAGATGGGGAGATCTTGGGAAATTGTAACTAAAGTTTGATGGTTTCTGCCATGCCACAGTTATAGATAGATCCCTTCTCCCATTTCTCCACTCCCTCTTCCTAGCTATTGATCTGTACACTTCCCACATGCAGCAGCAGCAACAGCATCAGCAACTGTAGTTGTAACATAGGCAGAAGACTCTCCTGTCTTTGAAGTCATGCTGAATTATTTCCATCCTATTCAAGTCAGCCAGGGAGCTGTTTCAAATTCAATCATGACTCATTATTAGATCATAAAATCAATTGAATGGGTTATGACTAGGTTTATGTTGATTGTCAGTTTGAAAGGGTCTAGAGTTATCTTGGAGGGAATTTTCTAGATTGTGCTAATTGTGGCTAAACTATGATGTGGTGGTTTGAACAGGGTTGGCTTCTCATAGACTCATGTGTTTGAATGCTTGGCCCATGGGGAATGGCACCATTAGGAGGTGTGGTGACTTGTTGAAGAAAGTGTGTCACTGTTGAGGTGAGCTTTGAGGTCTCCTATGCTTAGGCACTTCACAGTGTGGAATCTAGTCTCCTCCTGGCTGCCTGCAGATTAAGATGTAGAACTCTTGGCTCCTCTGGGGCCATGTCTGCCTACACACTGCCATGCTTGCCACCATGATGATAATGGACAGAACCTCTGAAATTGTAAGCCAGCACCAATTAAGTGTTTGCCTTTATAAGAGTTGCCTTGGTCATGGTGTCTCTTCACAGCAATAGAACCCTAACTAAGATACACGGGCTGGGTCTTGCTCTAAGTTTAATCGTGAAAGCTAGCCAAACATCAGTAATCACCACCCTTTGCTTTGTCACTGGAGACAATCTAGAGCCACATCTGTTTCCAGATGCCACAACTTCTCCACCATGATGGACTGGACTCATGAACTGTGAGCAAAAATTAAACCCTTCCTTCCTAAGTTGCTCTTGTCACAGCACTGAGAAAATATAACTAATACACCAGTTTAAAAGAGAACACAACAGAACAGAAAGTTTCAGGTGAAATGGTACATTGCTTACAATAGTATTTGTGCATGAACACTTTATTTAAATGTATCTATGCATTTATTATGTGCACATATTGTGTGACAGTTTAACACATACTTCTTATCATAACTGGTAATAGTAAATGGGTTTAAAATATCTAGGTAAAATGCGAGCTCCACAAATGTACAGTTCTCTCTGTCCACTATGGTAACTCTGGCAGCTGAAACAGTTCCTGCTACGTGGCAAATATTTTCCGAATAAACAAATGGCTTTGTGAGAATGATTTAGTTTGTTTCCCACCCTATTAAAAAAGAAAGCTGTCTTATACATTTCACTGCAAATAGTGAAAAGATGTGTGATGAAATGATGTAAGGCAGGTGTGGAATCACTAAACAGTTTTCTCCTCCTCTACCGGCATTGCCTCTTCCCTTCCTCTGGTCATTCTTCCTTCTTTATTCTCAAAGATTGGGTCAATCCTGAGACAAATTTAGAATCTCCTTGATCTCATAAAAATTTGCCACTGGAATTCAAGACTAAAATGGATCCATTCAGGATAAAAAAGAAAAAGACGCCAATGTCTTTCCCTAGACAGGTCTCATGTAGCCTAAGCTAGCCTTGGATTCACTGCATAGCTTTCAACTCCAGATACTTCTGCCTTCACCTCCCAAGAGCCACGATTACACGATGTACCAGCACTTCTGGATCACATCTGTATCCTCAGGGCTGCTCGGGAGGCAGCTAATTTGTGAGTGCCAGTAATCCCATTTGATTTAAGTGTACTAGTCCATTGTGCAGTCCAATGGTGTTTCTTAAGGTTGTGAGAATTAAAAAAAAAAATCCTAATTTATGAATTAGAAGGGCTGATGGGAGGGTCTACAAGGAATCCTTAGGTTCAGCAGGACCTAGGTTAGCACAAGATAGGTGGACTTAGTCAGAAATCTAAATTGTCTCTTTGGGCTCGTGTTAGTCATTCCTTTGCCTGAACAACTCACTCCCTTTTTGATTTGTTTCTTTGGAAGAAATTACTAGGCCATCTTAGATACCAAGCCGGAACTCACATGGTTGCATGCATTTTTAATTGATATGTTCATGAAGGGAAAATTTAAAATCTCTACTGGGCTTGTAAAGAGACCCTGACATAGCATTTCCTTTGTCTAACAACCACAACCACAACCACAACAACAACCCAGCTAAGTGCTACATAAAGGGACCTAATTGGGCCTCGGTTGGATCCCGCTGACTTGTGACCTGAGACTCAGTACCAGTTGCTATGTGACTGTTTATCCAGAGAAGGGATGGACTGCTGAGAACACACACAATGTAAGTAGGATTTTGAGTGTGTTTCCTTCATTTCATAAAACATTCTAGAACTTTAAAAGCTGCATGTATACACGATGTATCAAGCTTTATTACCAAAACGTTTAATTGTGCTCTAGCAATTGTCTGTATCCGGCACTATTGTGTTAGGTTACACCCAATTGCCCAAACTAGTTGACTGTTGTTTCTATTGACCCTCTGCCCTGCCCTCAGATCAATTGCATAATTAAAAAAAAAAAAAAAAACATCTGGAATAAGGCAGGAAAGAAAAGTTTGCACTTAAAATAAACATCAAAAAGGCTTAAGCTCCAAAGAGGGTCAAACAGTTCCCTGATGGTTTCTCTGGTGAGGATTTCTTACTCATTTAGTGAGCAGACAGGGGCCTTCTGCTCAATGGACAGGTTTCTAGGAAGTGTCCCTCTGTAGTAGCAGGGTCAGCTGACCAGTGACTTTCTAGGATTTCCCAGAGAAGGCGAGGTGTCTGCCATTGGTATTGGTCCAAATCCGTTTTACCTTTGATTTTCGGTTGTGTTTCGTTAGTTTTCATCATAAAACCAGGAGATCAAACTTGGACTTTCTTCCTGAACCTTGAATTAGGGGAAATAGTGAAGGAGACTGGAAACTACAAATCTGGAAGCAGAAGTGCTCTCAATCATTGATAAAACGTGAGCCTTCCAAACACCAGCTGCAGCAAGAATTTTGGCTTGAAATTTAGTCTAGGATTCCATATGTTTAGTCCAATAGATATATGCCTATTTATTTCTTTGTGATACCACATGCATGCACACAGATACACACACAAGTACACACACACACACACACACACACACACACACACGCACACACATACATACACACAATGTACTAATAAATAAAAACCCAAGTGATATTCAATCAAGAAAATAAGAGGCTTTAAACCAGTTAAAACCGGGGCAAAGTTTACATACTTTTCAGAAAGTCAAGCGAGGCCAAAGGAAACTGGATTATGTTTTATTGCACATGGTGTTGTCTTCCATGAAGATAAAAGGGGTAAGATTCAGTGTGGTTTCAGCTTTTTTTGTGAATCACTATGCAGTTTCAGACAGCTTTTTGGCAAAGTCCCTCATATAGAGCATTGCCACACATTTCTAGCCCAGTTAAAATAATCAAGTAACCCGGGGCTTGACAAGAGGAAGGGAAGGGTGGTGTATTAAAGAAATTAGTGTCTTTCAAAGTATTTCTGAGAAATATAGGGGGCATATTTACCCTCTTTTCATAAAAAAATCACTGTCTTTATGTACATCTGTGTGTGTTAGTGTGTGTGTGTGTGTGTGTGTGTGTGTGTGTGTGTGTGTATCCATACGCATGTGCGTATACTTATTTTCCCTACCACTTTCAAAGAGTATCTGCTGGGGCACAGTTTCTCATCTCTTGTTCCAAAGCTTAGAGACCTGGAAAACTTTGTATGAGTTCTTGTGTCAGACAGGGATGAATAAGACAGAAATAACTTAAATGATATCTTAGATGTGAGCAGCCAAAAACCAGTTTGAACTGAAGGAAGACTGACACAGGCCTTTCCCATCTGTGATATTTGAATCACAGATAGTGTCAACAGGTACAACGAGACTCAATGAACAGTTGCTGAGCACATCATGGGCTGGCGGGCATAGAGATCTCTTTGAGGCATCATTGGTACGTGGCACCATACACATATTTTATGAGCTAGCATTTACAGAGCATAGAAGAGGCACTAGGCAAGTATAGATTTCACGTGCCAAGATTGGCTTACAATTTACATTTAGATCAAAGATGATAACTTTCTGACAGGTAAGTCAGTGGGGACTTCCTTAACTATCCCTGTCATCTGTTCAGGATCAAGGTGTGTATATAATGCCTTTCCTGTCACACTATAAGAAACGAGGACACTCCAGGGTGGGTGACTTTGTTAGTGCCCTAAGATGCCCACACTACATCACAACTTGTTTGAGCTATTTTTGACAAGACAAAATGATAAAATACTGTTGAGCTTTGGTCTTTTGCTACGTGTTGTAATGCTAGATACTGACCCCCTAGGCCTGGTTGCCCCAGGGATGAGAGAGTCTGCACATACACAAAGTAATGCTATGAGAAATTGTGTCTCAATTTAAAGCTATTGGTTGAATAGAGATGCCAACAGCCTATACCTGAACAGAAGACAGGAGAGGAGAGCTTCAATTTTTGGGCTGGGTGTCTGAGGAGGGCCACAGAGGGAGAGAGAAGAAGGTAGAGAGAGAAGACACCGTGGGGTAGTTGAGTCATGAAAGTACAGCCATGAAGGCTGGCCAGCTGGAGTTAAGAACAGCCCAGATGGAACACAGCAAGTTATAACTCGGGGTTATTGATAGAGAAGTTGACATAATAGCATAGAAGGTTGATATCTGCCCAGCTTTATTGCTTTAAAGGCTTATTATAAATATAAAGGTTGTGTGTCTTTTATCTGAGAACTGAATGATTAAAGGTGGGGTAGAAACCCTCAATTGAGATTAAATATTTACTACAACAAAACCCAAATGGACTTATATATATTATATACACACACATATATGTACACACACACAC